>ML780895.1:698264-708415 GCA_009831015.1 Picea engelmannii | reverse complement strand
TCCAAGATGATATTGACGATACTGTCCTCCTGATGCCACTGATGATGCAGACCTCTCTCGCCTGATGCTGTTGAAGAATACCCTTCTTGTTAAGGGGGAGTGTTGAAATAATGTAACTGCAAAGAGTATTCTTCTTATTATTGATATATTATTTATAGGATTAATCGCCATTGTGGATTGATCATGTCAGATATTTTAATAGGACCAAATCCCCTTTTGCGGATTGGTTAACAGACAATTATAATAGGCAGAATAAGAAGTCGGCCCCAACAGTTAATAAGAAGACCCAAAAATATAATAAAGGTGGGTTTACCCACCCAAATTAAGAAGTCATCCCTGCCAGTGAAGAGGCACTTCACATGTGCCAGAACTTGTATACATAAAGGAGGCTAGCGCCTCATTTGAACACAACTCACTTGCTCAGTTTGAGAGACAAGTTCTGATCTGTTACCGACAAAAGAGAGAGGGAGAAGAGTGGCACATCTTTTGGAGAGGACTATCTATATTGGTTTGAGTTATCTCTTGACATTGTATTGGCAATTTATGATAAGGAAGTTTTTGCTGGGTTTTCTTCCCCTAGATGGTTTCCCAGGATAAATGCTGTCTCTTGTGAATGTGTATTTCTCAGTGATCTTGTTCTTATGTTTCTCTTATCTATTGAAATGAAAAGAACTATAATAATGGAATAAACATTAACACTTCGATGACCATTATGTTTACATTCATCGACAAAGACAAACCTTCTGAAAAATGTTCAGTTTTGATAATCGTCAGTAAAAACATATCTACTGTTGGAGTTACTTCACACACACCTAGGATTTATTTTTCCTAAGGTTTTTCCTTGTTTAATTAGTCATTATCCAGTCTCCTATATTTTAGGGGAGAATATTCCACCTGGAGAATATTCTCTTCAAGTTGACACTTCAGTTTGACTAGTTGAGTTGAGTTTAGATGCTACATTGGTTTTGTCACCATGAAACATTGGGATCATCACTAGCTAATGAAAACTTGGCTTGGGATCATCACCAGATTGGTGCATTACCCTTGATTCCCTGAGTAAAATCCTCACTACACTCTATTCAGTTAGTTAACTGAAGACTAGTTGACTAGTTAACCCAACTAGGTGGTAGTTCACTCCTGTTACTGCCTGAGAGACTAGACTAGGTGGCAGTTCACTCCCGTATCTGCTGGTGTGTGTCCAAATCAATCTAAACCACCACTATGTTGCATTGGTTCTCCTCCAGTGCGCACTCATTGATTTATACATAGTATATCATGTGCAAATTATTCATTATTCACAACGGTTAATGATAATTCTTCCACTATTTCTCTCCTTCTCCTTCTTTCTCCAATTCTCTCTGAAAATGTGTGTATTATTGTTTATCTAGATATATTCTGTGTAGGTTCAACACATTTACATGGTATCATATTTGACAGTCTGCTAAGCAAAAGATACACCAAAATGTTTTGCAGGTACAAAAGATTGAAGACAACGAAAAGATGGATTTCCAAAAAGAATTCATTCTTACACCTTACAACTATTTTGCATGGAAGGAAAAAATAGCCATACATCTCCAAACCATAGGGTTGTACATGTTAACCTTGAATACAGATACATAACCGAAATCAACCATAGAAAAATCCAAGTACTTAAATCGCATGGATGAGGCACTCAGAACAATTTGCAGTCTTATTTCTCCCGATCTCCTTTTTCACATATCTTCCTATAAGACTCCCAATGAATCCTTGACCACCTTGGAAGGGATCTTTGGAAAATAGGATGAGATGAGGGTACACATGCTAGAGGTGGAGCTGCCCACATTGGATCCAAAAAGATTCGACAATATCCAAGATTTCTTTACAAAATTCAAGGATTTACTGTTGCAACTCAAAGCTTTCAGGGTTGATAAATCGAAGGAGGAGAAACACATGGTTCTCACCATTCTCTCCAATCTTGGTCCTGAATTATATGTATTCATATCCACATTCCATTCTGTCAGATTCGCCTCCAGAGCCACCTGGAAGATGCCTTCTCTTGAGGACTTTATCGAAACACTGACACAAGAGAAAACCAAGCTGATCATCAACATGGGCAAAATCAAAGGCCCAAGGGAGCATGCACTCACTGTGCATGATGGAAGCCAAAAATATCAGAAATATAAAGGTAAATATAAATGGAAAGCTCATGCACATCCGAAGAAGGAAGGGTACACAAAACCCTTCACCGATGCCTCCGGATCCAAAGGGTAAAAGGGAAGAAAAGGGGATAAATGCTTGTACTCTCACAAAGGATTCCATCCAGAATCTGCATGCATGCAAAAGCAAATAGATCTAATGTCTCAATAAATTCATCAAAACAACCTTGGAGATCACATCCTCGAGGGTGCCAAGAAGAGGAAGCTAGAAGATCCGAATTCCAAGAAAGGAAATTCTAGCCATGCCTTGATTGCCATCAACTCCTCTCTCGATGCTTGGATCGGAGATTTAGAAGCATCACATCACATGGCTGCCTCAAAAGTAGTATATTATTTTTTGGATGCATGCGAAGGTCCTCTTATTCTGATGGGGCACAACTCTTCTGTCGAAGTCACTGACAAAGGAAGGATTGGACTCACCAACGGAAGCTTCGAGAATGTGCTGCACGTTCCCAAACTTTCTGTCAACCTTCTCTCCATGTATCAGATGAAAAATTTCGACACTAGAAATAAATTCATATTCACACCAAATTCCGTGGAAATTTACTACATGCAAACCAAATCCAGGGTTGCTACTGGTGAGGTAAATCATTAGTCTAGATTGTATACTTTTTCTGAATTCATTGAACTCGATTATGCTTTAGTGCTTACTCATGCCGATGAAAGTAGTAGGATATGGCACAAAAGGTTTGGACATTTGAATTTCAGATACATGCATCAAATTAACAATCAAAGATTGGTTGATGGTCTACCAAACATCCATTTCTCCAAGGGAGTATGTGAGGGATGTGTTCTTGGAAAACACCCTCAAGAGAAATTTGACAACAAAAAGTATCAAAGAGCTTCTGCACCTTTAGATATGATCCACAGTGACCTTATGGGTCATTTTACGTATCCATCCATCAACAAAGTGAGGTTTGTTCTCATTTTTGTTGATGATTTCTCACGTTTTACTTGGATCTACTTTTTTAGGAAAAAATCCGAGGTCTTTTAACACCTCAAAGATTTCAAATCCATGGTTAAGACACCGTCCATAAAGAAGATCAAAGTCCTCCAAACTGATAATGGGGGAGAGTATGTTAATAATGAAATTTATAATCTTTTCCATGAGGCAGTGATTCAGTTCTAGCACACAGTTCCCTATACTCCACAACAAAACAGAGTTGTTGAGCGAAAAAACAGATCTCTAAAGGAGATGGCATTTTGCATGCTGCATGCAAAGTCACTACCACATAGACTATGGGACGAAGCACTTAATTGTGCAACATACATCCAAAATAGATCTCCCCATAGATCTGTCAAGGATAAGACCCCCTATGAGGCTTGGAGCGGCCTCAAATCGGAAGTGACCCACTTTTGCATTTTCGGTTCACGTGCATGGGCCTATATTCCCTCTAAAAAGAGGAAGACACTTGATCCACAGAGCACTAAGTGTATTTTTGTTGGATACCCTGACGGTGTGAAGGAATATAGGCTTATTGATCTTTCCTCGGATCGACTTATCATTGAGCATAGTGTCCAATTCAAGGAAAGTGTCTCCAATTCTCTCTGCAAATGTGTGTATTATTGTTTAGCTAGATCTATTCTGTGCAGGTTTAACACATTTACATCTCCGACCTCTGATGGAAATTCCTATATACCCTAATTAACTTCTCTTCATTGAAAGGTTCATAAATTGCGGAAAAAGACTCTGGTATACCGAGGGACTCTCGAATTGATAAACTCTCTACCCTACACAAGACCTCGGACCCTCGTTTATTCACAATGACTATTTATTCATGGGAATACTGTTCGACGCACCAACCTATAAATTAGGGAAACAGGAAATAAATTTCGACAACATAAGGGACTATGGTGGCTTGCACTGCTTCAAGGAATGGTATACATCTTCCTACTTTATCGGAGAGGTTTCTTTTGGACACAAAGATAGGAGAATACTGATTTTGACTTAAAAAACATTTGCGTTTCGGTCAATTAGGGCTTCTTCATTTACCACAGGATCTTGTTTTGTTACTGAGGTTATGATGGATCCATGGTTGTGATGAAGAATACCTGGAAATGAGCAGAACTAGCATGCCGAGTTAGTGTACTGTTGAGCTGCAGGTGAAAGATGGGGGTCGCACCAAGGTTCTAACGGTCCAGTGTTCAAAATAAAATAAATGACTAAATGTCCTTTTATACTTTTCCATTTTCTGGGGGGCATGAGAAAGTGGTTTGAGACAACCTGCTTTTTGTCTCGAAATGCACCTGGTGATGCCACGTACCTCCGAGAGAAGACCACAGTTTAAATTTCGGGACCACCCTTAAAAATTAAACCCCATGTAGCTTCACTCCCCAAGAGCATTCTCGACTGTTGATCTTGAGAACTCATGATCCAAGATGTTTCAGACCCGATCAACTTAGCGCTCCTTCCAGATTTAGCCCGTTCCTGCCATATTTAGCCCCTTTCCTAGTTTATCAGGCTTCTAAACCGGTTTAGCATTTCACTAGATTATGAAATCTTGATTTCACACAATAAAAATATAATGGTGATTAACATGCGTAGAAGAATAAGGAAGAATTGAGAGTGCACAATTGAGGCACAACTAGGAGTATAGTGCGCAGAGAGAAGAATAAAATAGAAGAATAAAACAAAGGAATAAAATAGAGGAATAAAGAAGAGAATAAAGCAAGAGAAGAAAGAAGGAAAAAAGGAAGGATGAGAACCCAACATGATAAAGATGAAAGGACACACAAAACCAAGAAGAACAACAGTCAAAGTGCAAACTCAACATGCATATGGAAAAGTAGGTGAAAGAAGCCCAAACAATAAGTTAACTTGAGTTATCATATATTGTAATAGGGATTTGAGATAAACATAGTAGGGTTTTAAATCCTATAATTTGTGTACAAATATGTAATGGGTTGGGAGAATAGGGGCTCTTCTCGAGTGGTACTGTGGAGCCTATTTGAAGCTGTCGAGAGTTCCCTTTAGTAAGACGAGTGATAGGATAAGATGAGAAGGGGAGAGTCTATGTCTGAATGCTAAGGAGATGATGCATAGAGAGAGAAAGGCTTGCACTGCAAAGCGGCTAGGCCAAGAGAAGGGAAATATAACCATGATGTATCAGTGTAAGAACAATGCGCAAGCCTGAGATAATTACCAACAACATAACAAAGAAGCCAATCAGTTTGGACGCAACCTAGAGTTGGGTGAACCACATTAACTACTTTGTTGAATGTATTTTGTGTGATTGTTCAAGGATTATGTCTGGATGCATATTAGATTAGATTTGTCTTATGTGTAATCATTACACAATAGTTACGACTATTACAGTAATGGGTTTATGTTGTAATATGGAATATAATGGTAATATGAATTTGAATTCACTAAGTAGCTAACAAAGAACAAAGATAGAACAATGCACACATAACCAATAAGTAAGAATGAATAGAATGTTCACCTTCCATTCCCTCACTACTGCAAAAACTTGGTTCCTACAATCTCGATAGATACCTTGGGTGAGACTTCATCTGCATGCAGGTGACACTGAAGGGCCGATGTCTTATGGTTTTTTTTGGTCAAAATAACTTGAACCTAGACCACACGCAACACCAACAAATGGTTCCGTTTCCGAGATTTGGAATTTGTGATTGAGGGAATGTTTTGGAGTTCAACTAAGAAAGAGATCTCAGACTGGTTAGAAGGGAAGGAACAAGAGTTTTCTCATAAGAGAATATAAACCCTGGGATGAGTAATGAACAATGGATGAAAAAGTATGTGTATATAGAGTTGCATGAAATTTTCTTTGGCGAATTGCGAATTATTTTAACTGAGTGGTTAGAAAGATTAGTATAAAATACTGGAAGGTACCGAACAACATCGATGAATTGGACTCCTGAGTTGGTAAGACAACTGAATTTTGTAAGTAATCAAACTTCTCGCATAATGGATTTCTAGTTGGATAGTATATTAGGAGTATATATTACCTAATTTTTAGTAGATTGTACCCAATCATACAGTGTTGCAGAAAGTGACTTCTTCAAAGGCCTGGATGGAAGGTTCATGAACTCACTAGGTACGTGGATACAGATGTTTTGGGTGACAATTATGTGATGACAATGGACTCTAACTGCTAAGGGGATTCACACACATAGGGGAACCAAACGATGATAAGAGGATAGTTTGAGGATAGGAGAGGATGAAGCAAGCGATGAATAAGGAAGGGAAGGACTGAGGATGAAGAGAACTAGAGAACGTATACTAAAGGAAGAAGAATAGTTTGGAGAAATGTACAGAGGAAGGAGGTACACAAGGCGAAAGACTGGGGCTAAGAAAGGAGAGCTGCATAGTGATCCAGAGGGGAGAGGACCTTGCACAATAGTACAAATCGTAGAGATACCACATATAAGAGGACAGGAAGAGGAGTTCCAATCCAATCCTATAATAGAATAACTGTTAAGTCCTACTCAAACTGTATCATGTGTTGAACCCATGACCCCATGTGCGTCACCACAATCAGAAATAATAGTTGAATACTTATCAAAAGAACTTGTATTTAGCAAGGGAGGACATAGTAGTAGAAATTGGATCAGTGGAAGCAGTGCACATTGTAAGAGCCAACTAACATCACCAAGAGGAGGGAATACATAAAGAAACATGGAATGGTTAGACAACACCCTTAAACTACCTGAGTTTTAGGGAGTTGGGTTAGAGGACCCATAACAACATCTATTTGTTTGCGAGACAATTTGGGCTGCTAAGAACGTACATGATGAGGTTGTGAAGATTGTGCAGTTGGAAACCACATTTCAAGGCTGTGCATTAGTATGGTACATGAAGATGTAGAGTACCATGCCTACAGGACAATCCAAGACTTTGGTAGAGATAAGGAAAGTGTTTTTGAAAGAGTTCAAGAAGCCAAAGTATGAGTCACAATAAATTGTAGAATTGAAGGAGATTAAACAGGTGCAAATGGAGTCAGTATGGGACTTCGATCAAAGGTTCAAAGATGTGATGGGTAGGATGAATTTACTGATCCTTGATCAACAACATCAAGAATGGTTTATTGCAGTACTTATACCACACATTCACATGCCATTGATTCAACAAAAGGTTGCGTAGAAGCCTGAGGCTTTGGAAATTGCAATGAAATTGGAATCATCCCTTGTAGGAGATAGTGGAGGGATGGCACAAGTTAAGATGCAGTTGGATGATTTGATGATTCAACTGGAAGAAATTACAAAAGGGAAGGAGAAATGCGAACAAGTCTCATGTACCAAGTGTACGATTGAAGGCCATACCAAGGACGAATTTCCAACATTTGTGTAGTATTTGGCAACTGGAGCGTCGAATCCATTACTAGAAGGGGGGTATTGTGAAATATGTAAGAAATGGGGACATCATCTAGCTAGGTTTATATTACTACATAAGTATCAGAGTACACTAAGGAACTTGTTTTGAAATTTTTGCAAGTCAGTCGGACATGAAGAGAAGGATTTCCATGCATACGATTTGATGAGGGAGTGCACTACATATATGTACAAGATTTAGGAGAAAGATGTTGTGATATAAGGAGGTGGCCCACATTATAATAATCAGAGGGGATTTAATCCAGGGAATAGAGGAAATTTTGGTAGAGGTCAAGGCAGAGGAAATTTTGGTAGAGGAAGAGGACCGATAATATGTTATAATTGTAATCAATCAGGACACTTAGCCTGTGACTGCCCGAATCCGTGTACAAAGTGCACATACTGTAGAGAAATGGACCATGCGACATAATATTTTCCCCAAATAGTCGTGAAATGTAAGGCCAGAGGGAACTAGAATCAAAATCCAAATCAAAATGTGCAGAAAATATTAGCTGAAAAAAAAAAAACGAAGGACCAAGAATAATAATTGTTACGCGTGGAGGAGCTAGAAAAAGAGCTGATGTGATGAATGGAGAGAAGAAGAATGAGAAATGGGTAAGTAAGTCAGTAGGACCCATGCCAACCTTTGATTCTCAATAGGAAAAGGAAACATATTAGAGGGAAAGAAAAGAGATAATTGGATAGGGTTGGGGAGCATCAACATCATCTGCACCTCATGTCGAATATCGGGCCATGCTAGAGAAGCCAACTGGGAAGGTAAGCACCATAAGAGAATTCTTGATAAGTTGTTTAAAACTAATAAGATATTAAACTATGTGTCATACACTATATGACATGATTGTTTGCTGCATACAAGGAAGGGAAACTCCCATCGCACAAAGGGTGGCGAATCAAGTACTGCATATAATTAGGACCAATGAAGAATCCAGATTCAGTACACAATTTGGGGAATATGATGTGGATAATGTTATCTTGGACTTGGGGTCTGACGTGAATTTTTTACCTATGCAGACCTAGGAAATGATGGGAAAACCCAAGCTAGTATGGTCTCCTATTCAGTTAAGGTTTGTGAATCAACACAAAATAGTATTGATTGGTCGATTGATAGGAGTACCTATGAACATAGATGGGGTGCGCAGTGTGGCATACTCTTAAGTTATTGAGATCATGGAAGATAGTCAACCATATCCAACACTGATGGGACTTGAATGAGAATTTGATAACTAGACAATCATTAATATGAAGAAGAGGGAAATGATATTTGAAGTCATATATTTGAAAGTTACTAGATCATTGGACCCAACAGAAGAAAAGAGATACATGGAGCTAGTAAGAGGAAATTACATTGAAAATTTGTATAACATGACTGCACAGATGGATGATTATGTTAACCCTACTGCATATGGTGCGTTAATTTGGAGAAGTATCAGTTCATGTGCATCAAATTCAGAGGAAGTTCTAGAGAATTGGCAGCAGAGGATGCATGACGTATCAACTAGATGATGTGCATGCATGACCTGATCCTTGTACTGGATTGGAACAAAATTATTTGATCCACCCAAGTATGATGGATTTGTTAATGTTTATGCCATTATTATAGTTCTTTGCATTTCAATAGATAAGAGAATCATAAGAACAAGATCACTGAGAAATACACATTCACAAGAGACACAACATTTATCCTGGGAAACCCTCTAGGGGAAGAAAACCCAACAAAACTTCCTTATCATAAATAACTGAAACAATGTTCAAGAGATAACTCAAACCAATACAGATATTCCTCCCCAAGAGATGCGCCACTCTTCTCCCTCTCTCCAACTGGTAATTGCAGCTTGCCTCATAAGAGAATGAGAAAGTGAGTTGTGTGTTAGAAGTGAGGCGCTAGACTCTTATTTATACAAGACTGGCACGTGTGAAAGGGATTCACTGGCAGGGCCGACCTCTCACTCTGGGTGGGTAAACCCACCTTTAATTAATTCTGGGTCTTCAATAATAACTGCTGGGGCCAACTTCTTATTCTGCCCTTTATAATTGTCCGATGACCAATCCGTAAAAGGGGATTTGGTCCTTATACAATTACCGACATGATTAATCCACAATGGGGATTAATCCTAATAATAAAATAATAGTAATAATAAGAATGCTCTTCGCAGTTACATTATTTCAAAACTCCCCCTTAATAAGAAGGGTATTCTTCATCAGCATTAGGCGAGAGAGGTCTGCATCATCAATGGCATCAGGAGGACAATATCGTCTATATCATCTTGAAACATTGGCTAGCACATTTACGAGTCATTGAAAGTTTTCTTCATTGACATCATCATCATTCTCAAAAGAATGCTATCATCATTTGCATCAAATATGTATCAGTAAAAATGATACCTCATCATAGCACTAGGCTGACACATCACAGTACTACACTAGTTCAATGTCACAGCGGTTAAGATGGTAGCTCAATGTTAGTCACATCTTGCTTTACGTCTAACAACTAGGTAAGAAGCAAGGAATATCATCATCTCGCTTTACGTCTAACAATTAGGTCAGAAGCGAGGAATCACAACGTCATGCTTTACGTCTAATAGCTAGGTCAGAAGCATGACTCAT
>ML780895.1:681567-692524 GCA_009831015.1 Picea engelmannii | reverse complement strand
CTCTTCGCAGTTACATTATTTCAACATGATTGAATGATATAAGTTAGTTTGTAAAGGAATTTGAGTTACAGGTACCTGAACAACAAAGGATGTTGGCACTAGATGTTTTCCTAAAAGAGACTCCTGCCAGATAATGGGTTGCACACAAAGAAGGAATGGAAGACTGGTCACAATGTAGAATACTAATGCAAGTAAGGTTTGGTATTGAGGTAGAAAATATTGAGGAGAAGTATACAACAAAGAGTGATCTCGCAGGACATGTTGAGCAGTGCAGGACCTTATGGAGTTCAATATCATAAACATAATGGACACATAGATTTATAAATACAATGGACACAATTCCAACGAAATGTTATTTGGAACTGGAAATGCACAGAGAAACAACAAGATGGGAAGAGTTGGCTCAGAGGTTCAAAGTCACATTTACATTTGAACATGAATCTCCATCAATAGATGCAGTGCTACAAGATATTTGAACTAAGATGTTCTTAGAAAAAGGGCCAATGGAGGTGGTACCAGTCTGCGATGCACACAGATCTTCTATGACTATCCATGAGTTATTGGAGTGCTACAATGCTTCTTAGGAAGAAAATGATGAAGAATATCCTAGGAATGTACAAGTACATAAAAAAAAGGAAAACGAGAAGTAGAAGGACTAGAGCTTAAGTCCGCTACATACACATATCCCATAAAGATGCATAAGGTAAACATTGGGACGAAAGAGAACCCAACGTTTGCACAAATAGGAGACTATTGGGGTGATGACACAGTAGAGAAGATTGCAGATTTTCTGCGTGAATATCATGACCTATTCCCAACTATATTCTCCGAGATGAACGGGATAACTGGGGACTTAGGGGAGATGAATATTCCCTTGAAACTAGGTGCTAAGCCAATGCGACAAAGACCTTATAGGTTAAATCCGAAGTACAAAGGGAAGGTGAAAGACAAAATAGATAGGATGTTGGACATAGGAATCATTGAACTCGTGGAGGAATCAGAGTGGATTGGTTCAATGGTAGTGCAAGACAAGAAAAACAAAGAAATTAGGATTTGCGTGGATTTGAGGAAGCTTAATGATGCATGTTTACATGACCCATTCCCAACACCATTCACAGATGAGGTATTGGATAATGTAGGAGGCCAAGAGACATATTATTTCACCAATGGATTATTGGGGTACCATCAGATACAAATTGCATAGGAAGATCGATACACAAATATTTTTGCAAAAGAGTGGGGGAGTTATCAATATACATTAATTCCCTTTGAAATGAAGAATGCCGCTGCGGTGTTTTACAGAGTTGTGGTTGAAACGTTCAAGGAATTTATTCATAAGTTCCTTGAAGTGTACTTGGATGATTGGAATGTGTTCATTCTACTGAAGGATCACATAGAAGTACTTAGGATAATGTTGGATAGGTGTAGAGAGTGTCATATTTCACTAAACTTGAAGAAGTGTATTGTTTGCACATCATTTGGAATTTTGTTGGGCCATGTAGTTTGCAAGCATAGATTACTAGTATATCCAACCAAGATTGTAGTAATTCTATATTTAGAACCACCTACATCAGTCAGACAACCAAGGGAAACTCTGGGTCACACAGGTTATTACAAGAATTTTATCAAAGGCTATGCACAGATCAAATAACCTATTGAAAAGTTTCTAAAGAAGGAAGCAAAATTCCAATGGAACGAGGACTGTCAGAAGGGTTTGGACACCCTAAAGAAAAAACTAGTGACTGCGCTGATTTTTATATTTCCATATTGGAACAAGGAGTTCCATGTTCATGTAGAGGCATCATCCATAGCATTGGGCACAATACTATTTCAAACATGAGAGGGAGACATAGATCGCCCAATTGCGTTTGCAAGAAGGAAGTTGTCCATAGTAGAGAAGAAATAAACCACTACAAAACAAGAATGATTGAAACTTATACAAGTTAGGTGTAGATGGAATACTAAGACGATGTGTGTTGGAACATGAAAGATCGATGATACTCACAGAAGTGCATGATGGGATTGTAGGAGGACATTATTCAAGGAGAGCGACTGCACGAAATATTTTGTGTGCAGGGATTTGGTGGCCCACACTTCATGGCCCACACTTCACAAAGATGCTAAGGAATACTGTAAGTCATGTGATGTATTTCAATGAATGGGAAAGACATCCAGGAGGGATGAAATGCCTTTAAACATATAGGTTTCCTTGCAAGTATTTGATAAATGGGCCATAGAATTTGTGGGGCCAATCAACCCACAAGCAAGAAGAATAGAGGCAAGGTACATAATCATTGCAAGAAGTATTTGAAAAGATGGGTAGAAGAAACACCAATCACAGACTACACCGCGGAGACTGATGCATGATTTTTGTTTGAGAATGTAGTCACATGATTTGGATGTCCGCGCATATTACTCAGTGATCAAGGAACACACTTTTTAAATAATACAATTGCAACATTGACTGAGGAGTTTCAAATTCATTATTAGAAGAGTACACCGTATCATCCTCATGCCAATGTGACAGTGGGAGTGTTCATTAAAATCCCGGAGAATTATTTGAAAAATATCTGCAATGTAGGGAGAGATGATTGGGACTTAAGAGTTCCTACAGTTTTATGGGCCTACAAGATAACAAGCAAAAGGTTGATAGGGAAGAAACCTTTCAGGTTGGTCTATGGGAAAGAAGCAATGATTCCAATGGAGTTTATTCTACTTAGCCTATGCATTGCAGCGATCAATGATCTTTCATACTCTAGCATAGTAGAGGAGAGACTATAACAATTAGTACAGCTTGAGGAAGATTGGTTTGTCACAGGTTTCCATCAACACATTTAGAAGGAAAGAGAGAAGGCATGGCATGATAAACACATTAAGCATAAAAAGTTTCAAGTGGGAGACTTGGTATTATTCTATGACAATAAGTTTATGAAGCATCCATGGAAGTTTCAAATGCATTGGTTAGGACCTTACGTGATCCAACATGTGATAGAGACAGGTGCTGCACAGTTGGAAACCTTGAATGGAGAAGTATTGGAAGGAATGGTGAATGAAAGTGGGCTGAAACACTATAGAGATGACCAACAGTCTGCACAGTAATATGGGTTGCACCATACCACATGTATCATAGTAACTGTACTATAGTAGGAAGGTAAAACATAGAAAAATACATAAAAAGTGGAAAAAGGAAGAAAAAAAAAAAAAGTGGATACAAAAAAGAAAAATATTATAGAGCACAAAGACCTAATAAATAGTGAAGAAGGAATGATTATCGTGCATACAGAGAAGCAAATTAAGACCACGAAGAAGAAACCATAGAAGCAAGAATAGTTGCACAATATGGTACTGATAGGGCCATTAAAAGGCATTAAAGCAAGGAAACAACAATGATGACAAAGTGGAAATGACAGGTCATAAAGATGCCGTATAATATTAAATGGTAAAATCCACCAGAAATCATGATAGATTGGCAGTATGAGGCAAAAATCACATGACAAATTTAATAATAAAGACACATTTATTTAACCATTCATCAACCCTGTTGGTGGATTTGACAAGTTAGTTAAGGTGTGAAGAGACATGCACAGTTGGCAAGGAGGCACAAAATAAGTTAAGGGTTGCTAAGCGAGAATCATTGTTACTAAGAGTTGAATGCAAGTGAGAGTGAACCAAAGCGAACCAGAGTGAACCAGAGCGAATTATAGCTGAATTATAGCCACACCAACACACACACTGAGGAAGTAAAGAAACATGTCACACAAAACATTGGCATCATCGAAATTTGGAACGCCATCAATAGTGGCACGAAAGAAATTGAAATGACCATCAGTTAGACCAGAGGTCAAGGAAACATTTAGAGCTCCGACTTCACAAGAAAACTTCCATAGGGATTATATCCCACTGAGGAACGACATTGTGCCTCAAGTCAAAGTAACAACATATGGGAAATACGTACTGGAAACATCACCAGTCCCACCTGGTGTAAGTGTGGAAGGACAAATGATAGGAAAGGTTGCCTCCCTCAAGTTTGTGGATCATGATATCACATACGAGTAGACATTTCTCGAGTTGGCCAGGGAAAAGTACTTGGGTGCTAAGAGTGTACCAGGCACATGAGCGATATTGTTGGAAATTCAGATGTGGGAAAAAGGACTCGAGAAGTTAGGAATACTGAACCTATTGGAGATTCAACACTTTGGACATAGCCTAGAAAACAATTCCTATGTTAAGTTACTCCTCAGTTGCATCCATGGAGGGAAATTGTGGCTTGACCCACTTGTGTCAATTGATACTGCATTGATTGCACATATCATAGGGCTAATGAAAGCAGGAGAGCATCTGACCACCTTGTTCAACAAAGAATGGGAGAGATCCCTATTAGAAGAAATGAAGGAGAAGTTTCACACCTTCATGGGGAAAAGGGGATTGGATGTCATGAACATAAATGATAACGATGTTCGGTTTGGACAACAGGTGTTGGCATACAAATTTTTGCACAAATACCGTAAGGACGAAGTATCATATGCATGGATCATTATCGCAAAAAAATGCCCAGAAGGGGTCCAAACGAACTGGTCCACGTTCTTGGTGAATTAATTTTTGACAGATTGCATCGAGGCCCATAAGAAGGGTACACAATTTCTTTATTCTTGGATTTTGATTTTGATTGCAATGATAGGATGGCAGGAACCGAACTATTACCAATTCATGGGAACAATCAGTAGAGGTAATTTGGCCGTGCGATATGCCAACTTATGGAATATGTTGAACAAAAGGAGGAAACAAGACAATAATGATACATTTTGTGTATACTTTTACTCAATCAAGTATATAATCGAACATACATCATGCATCACAACCGAGATAGTGGAAACCTACAAGAATATTGTGTGGTTCAAAGAAGGGATGCACCATATGTATGTGAAAGCAAAGAAGGAACTTGCGTGCCAGTGGATTCTAACCAACTATAGGTTGACAATAGAGGATGTATTCTTGATCGCGAATGATTGGGAATATGGGTGGAAAACCCAGGTATAACTAATGAGCCACTCGAAATATGAAGAAGCACAAGACAAGGGTGATGAAGAACTGGATGAGGGGCAGAGGAATGACCAGAACAATGATGTAGGAAACATGCCTAGCCCATAAAAAACATAAGCATAATAGATAGTCCCCATGGTAGTAGTGAAACAAAAAGATAAGGGGAAGGGTCCAACAAGAGGTGCACGCAAGAAGATCAAAGTTCACAAGGTACCCCCAGTCTTTAATTTGACCAATGACGATATGGACCGAATCGGATACCAAGTATGGGATGTCGCAGAGGAAGTCATCAAGGATGCGACGAGGAAACAAGAAGAGAAACACTAGAAGGTGCATGATCAATTGGTAACACTACAACAACTCTTGGAAGTAGCCAGAATAACAACAGAGTGCAGGTCAGAGGGAGGAAAGTCCACAATTCTAGTGGAGGAAGTAGAGACTACTCATCTAGTGTTAACTAAGTTAGCAATTGGGCACATAATGCTATGAATTGAGATGGATGCAATTGAGTTCCCAACGACAAAAATATAAGAACATATGAAGGCTCTAAGCCATATGAACATAGTGGTGTCATGTATGCATATACACATATTACAAAGCTTGCAAATAGGCATGTTGCATGAGATTAGGATCTAAGGAGATGAAGCACACTGAGAACTGACCAAAGTACTGGATGAAAGGGTTCAATTTCAACAACAATGTGAAATTATTCTACAATAAAAGAGCATAGTGGAAGGGAAAGTGGAAGGAGTAAGGAAGGAAAAGAACGAGGCCAAGGAAAGGGCCAGGAAATCTCTAAATGAAAAGGATGAAGCCAAGAGTATGGCGCAAAAGGCATAAGCAACCATCCAGAAATTGTACAAGGAAATGATAGAAGTCCCGATAGTAGTAGAGGCTACTATGGAAGAGAAGGTATTGAATATTGGCGAAGTCATAAAAGGATTCTGATTGAAGATTGAGGACCTACTATTGCGAAGTACGTTGGGAACACCACTGGAGGAATGAGAAGTAAGAGAAAGAATGACGATGATAGTCGTCGCCAACATCAGGAAGGTGGAAGAAGAATGCACAAAACTCTGCGAGGAAAGCATGCAAAATCTAGACAGAATTGGTAGAACACCTAGAGAAGGTCGTGGAGGAAAAATTAAGGCAAGTGCAGGAAAGGGCCCATAAAGTGTTAGAGAGTATAAAAACCCTTCCACCAGCGGAATGAATGACGACCATTTTGGCACAGAGGTATTCATACGTGGAAGTTGAAAAGATGAGGGATAAAAAAAATCCTTCAACAACACTTAGGACCACTACGGGAATAAGCATTTAGGGTGATATGTGAACGAGCCATTGCATAGGGAAAGGTGAAACAAACAACACATGAAGCAAAAGAAACATTTATAGCCTTAACTGCACAGGGGGTGGAAGAGATTATGGAAGCATAGACAACAATAATAAAGGAAGTTGCGACAGCTAATTAATCCTCCCAAACGTTCATCCAAGGATGGAGGAGCGTGCAACAAGCCTAAGTGGCTCGGGACGAGCCATAGGTGAGTGTTGGGGGCTTGTTGGACAGGAATTTTGAAAAAAATATACATAAAAATTCCAAGTATAGAATATGTGCGTAGAAGAAGAAGGAAGACTCAAGAGTGTGAAATTGAGGCACAACCAAGAGTATAGTGAGCAGAGAGAAGAATAAAACAAAATAATAAAACAAAGGAATAAAACAAAGGAATAAAGTAGGAGAATAAAGAGGGCGAAAAGGAAGGATGGCAGCCCAATGTGATAAATATAGAAGGACACGAAAAATTAAGAAGAACAACAGTCATAGTGCAAAAGAAGCATGCAGTCGAAAAAACAGGTGAAAGCATCCCGAACAACAAGTTAACTTCAGTTATCATGTATTGTAATAGGGTTTTGGGATGACCAAACTAGTGTTTTAAGCCCTAGAATTTATGTATAAATATGTAATGGGTTGGGAGAATAAGGGTTCTTCTTGAGTGGTACTTTGGAGCCTATTCCAAGCTGTCGAGAGTTCCCGTTAGTAAGACGAGTGATAGGATATGATGAGAAGGGGAGAGTCTATGCTTGAATGCTAAGGAGATGATGCAGAGAGAGAGAAAGGTTTTCACTACAGAGTGTCTAGGCTAGGAGAAGGGAAAGATAACCATGATGTATCTGTGTAAGCGCAATGCGCAAACCTGAGACAATTACCAAAATCATAATAAATAATCCAGTCGTTGTGGATGTAGCCCAGATTTGGGTGAACCACGTTAACTATTGTGTTGAATGTATGTTGTGTGATTTCTCATGGATTCCATTTGGATGCATATCAGATTAGATTTGTATTATGTGTAATCATTTCACAATCGTGACACCTGTTATAGTAATGGGTTTATGTTGTAATCTAGAATATAATGGTAATATGAATCTGAATTCACTAAGTATCTAATGAAGAACAAAGATAGAATAATGCACACATAACCAATAAGTAAGAATGAATTGAATGATCACCTCCCATTCCCTCACCATTACAAAAATCTTGTTCCTGCAGTCCCAATAGATACCTATTGTGAGACTTCATCTAAATGCAGGTGATGCTGAAAGGGATGGTGTCTGAGGGTTTTTTTTGGTCAAGATAACTTGAACCTAGGGTCTTACAATTGCGTGCAGCTCCAACAAGATACTAGTCTTTCTTACCCCTTTGTATATGATTTAAAAGTGTTTCTCTTTGTAAAGTTTGTCACACCTATGGATATGCCACTTATTTTATGCCTAAGCATGGATCCTTGTATTATGTATCCATCACACTTTGACCATCTACTATTAGAGATGATTCTATAGGTTCTTACTTAGTTTCACTTTTCCCAAGGAAATATCATAGTTCTCGAGGTAGTAAATATAATCCGAGGCATTGGTCACATCCTTAGAGGCACATTTGGGATATTATGGCATACATGGAAATCCTATACACATGCCACATGTTTCCAGAGCCCCCTCCTTTTTCATCACTTTTGGAGATGTTACTTGCATTATTTGAGGGTTGACCCACATATGTGGGATTTATGACAACCATGGGTGTGTTTTTGGTGATGGTTTGACTTGAAGAGGCATCTTCCTTGCCTTGTGGAGCACCTTTTCTTGATTTGAGGGCTTGGTCATACATTGGAGATACCTTTTGACCATTCCTTGAGGACATTTTGAGGAGGCCATCTACTTTTGAGGTCTTTCTCCACATTTTCATGAATTTGTTCCACTTGGAGGAGATATAGGTTGGTACATTTCTTTCTTGGGAGGATACTTCATGTTTTGAGGCCTCCACATCACTTTCCTCTTGAAATGTTGGGATAAAAGAGAAAATCAACCCCTTTCTTTGTGGGATGTCCCTCTCTCATGAGGGTTTTATGTACATGTGACATCATTTGATTATGTTTTAACTTAGTCTCCTTCTTTGTGTGAATGATAAGGATTATTTCTTAGTCTCCTAGGAAAATTTTAGGGAGAAATAATTAGTAGATAATGAAAAGGATGTAGAAGACTCCTCTATAAATAGAGGTTCTTCTCCCATTCCAATATGTTGTGAATTGTTGGATATCATTTGTGACTACAATTTATAGAAGATATTCCTCTTGAGGTTTTGGTGTCAATTCTTGGAGCTCTCTCTTTCTTGGTTATCTTTTCAGTGCATTAAAGATTTGTTATGGTGATTCAATACTTCTACTAGATTTCAAGATCAATCTATTTGAAGGGTTACTATACCACTTGGAGAGGAGTCATTTTAGGGTTTGTTCCTTCCTTCTTCTCTTGTTATCTTGGGTAAGTGATTAATCTATTGTTTGTCCGTTGGTTCCTTGGTAAGGGTTTTAATTATTTTGTTGAATTTATAATTGATCTTTTTGGTGAATGTTTCTTCCTTTAAAGAATCCCTTTTTGTAGGGCCTTGGTCCTCTTAGATTATCTTGATTAGGTTGGAGATTATTTTGTTACACAGGATAGCCTAACTGAGAGGGGGCGGGGGTGTGTGAATCAGTTAGATAAAATTTCTTTCTTTTTATTTAACATGTTACTCAATGAACACAAATTATGCCTTTTACTGTATGTCTTGCTACAAATCATTCAAATAAATAAATATGCAATCACATAAATAGACAATGACACAAATATTTTCATGAGGAAACCCAAAAGGGAAAAACCTCTTCTTTTTATGAATGAAAGGCAAGCTCCAACTTCTCTTTACATTCTTATTTTATCTGAGCTACAACCCAGATGAGGCTGCTACCTCTGTTTCTTCAACACCTACTGAATGGAAGCTACAACTCCCAGATGTACAAGCACCAACTTGTACAAGAGACTTTTACAGTCTCCCCTTGCTCCTCCCTACCACCCTGAAATCATTCTCTGTCACTAAGAACCTACAAACCAACTCTTTATAKTCTCTGTCAAAGATTAAGCATTCAAATCCTCTCTGTTTTTATATTCATATCACAATTCATTCTTGACCAGACCACTTAGATTTATCAATATGTGTATGTGTCTCCCTCCTCTATCTTTTTCTTCCTTAAATTTTACAGAGCCATATATCTCCCATAATCCTCCTCTTACTCTTTTCTTACCACAATAACTTTATTCATCTTCCTATATCGTCAACGCGTACAATCGAACCCTCATGCTTCAAAGAATCAGTTGCAATAACTGAATAACTTCCATACATTGATTATTATTGGCCAAGGCATCAAGACAAACAATATCCACATGATCAGTTTAAATATTTAACCAGCAACGTTCGATGAACATACATCTGTTTTGATTTTTTAGCATGGAATAACCCTTGAGCGCTTTGGCAAGCCACTTGTGCTAACCCATATGCCCATTGGCAGTGGCCACAGGTTAATCGAAATGCATTTCGCATTTCACATTTCAACAATCCTGTGTCAAAGAGTCTTGACACTTCAAGTTGCGAATCCCGAAATAGAGCTTAGCTTCATGCTAGCTCCTCCCTCTCACATGACCATCGGTGGTAACCACTGCCTACACCAAAAAGGTATTTCGACGTTTCACATTTTGGAGTTTTGGCATATCGGCGTTTCACATTTCAACATTTCTGTGATGAAGTGTTTCGACATTCCAAGTCACGATCCCCGAAATGATCTGACGGCTTCACATTTGATCTAGTGGACATAGATCAGACGGTTCTCGTTAACTTCTTGGGGACAGATCAACGGTCATATGCGACTCTTATATTACCGCTCCAATGCTTAATCCAACAGATATGACTTAATCATTCATCGAGATAGATGGCTATCAGGGTTTCGGTTCTTTGACCATCAGGGCTTCATGACCTTCAACAATTCAAAACTCTTGAAATCGTAGATCATGTGACGTGTGTCCCTTTCATTTTTTCGGCATTCGGGACTTCGTGATGTTGTATTTTTTTTGCTTACCATGCAAAAATCCTGAAATAGAAACTCCCGAAATGACGTATCATGTGTTGGTTAATCTCTGATCTCTGAAATTCAAGCTAAGGGTACCGACTCCTCTTCCAAAGCTTGTTTCACATGTGATCTCGAGTTATAACCAAAATCTCACCTCCTGGATTCTTCGCAGTTTCGCGTTTCGGTATGTCAAGAGGCATGCTGATCTCTGAATTAGGAACCACCATGCCTGTGCAAGATGACCAACAAACTCCCCTTTTGGCATTTTAAAGTTTGACATTAATGACAAAACCAAGTCCAACAAACTCCCCCTTTGGCATTGATGGAAAACTTTAAATCTCTTCTCTCCCTTTTGACATCTATGGCAAAGGAAACAACCATACTCCCCCTAAGCAAAGAAAACCACTTGCAAAGATGTATCATTTCAGTAGAAACTCCCCCTATCAATAATAGTTAATAAACCTGTGCAGTCTGATTTTATAATGAAGCCCTTG
>ML780895.1:644950-668326 GCA_009831015.1 Picea engelmannii | reverse complement strand
GGGGTGAATTAGTTAGATAAAATTTCTTTCTTTTTATTTAACAGGTTACTCAATGAACATAGATTATGCCTTTTATCGTATGTCTTGCTACAAATCATTCAAATAAATAAATATGCAATCACATAAATAGATAATGACACAAAGATTTTCATGAGGAAACCCAAAAGGGAAAAACCTCTTCTTCTTATGAATGAAAGGCAAGCTCCAACTTCTCTTTACATTCTTATTTTATTTGAGCTACAACCCAGATGAGGCTGCTACCTCTGTTTCTTCAGCACCTACTGAATGGAAGCTACAACTCCTAGATGTACAAGCACCAACTTGTACATGAGACTTTTACAGTCTCCCCTTGCTCCTCCCTACCACCCTGAAATCATTCTCTGTCACTAAGAACCTACAAACCAACTCTTTATCTTCTCTGTCAAAGATTAAGCATTCGAATCCTCTCTATTTTTATATTCATATCACAATTCATTCTTGACCAGACCACTTAGATTTATCAATATGTGTATGTGTCTTCCCTCCTCTATCTTTTTCTTCCTCAAATTTTACAGAGCCATATATCTCCCATAATCCTCCTCTTACTCTTTTCTTACCACAATCACTTTATTCATCTTCCTATATCATCAGCGCGTACAATCGTACCCTCAGGCTTCAAAGAATCAGTTACAATAACTGAATAACTTCCTTACAGTGATTATTATTGGCCAAGGCATCAAGATGAACAATATCCACATGATTAGTTTACATATTTGACCAGCACCGTTCGATGAACATACATCTGTTTTGATTTTTCAGCACATAATAACCCTTGAGCACTTTGGCAAGCCACTTGTGCTAACCCATATGCCCATTAGCAGTGACCATAGGTTAATCAAAATGCATTTCACATTTCTCATTTCAACAATCCTGTGTCGAAGAGTCTTGACACTTCAAGTTGTGAATCCTAAAATAGAGCTTAGCTTCGTGCTAGCTCCTCCCTCTCACATGACCATCGGCGGTAACCACTTCCTACGCTAAAAAGGTGTTTCGGTGTTTCACATTTTAGAGTTTCGACATATCGGCATTTCACATTTCGACATTTTTGTGATGAAGTGTTTCGACACTCCAAGTCACGATCCCCGACATGATCTGATGGCTTCACATTTGATCTGGTGGACATAGGTCAGACGGTTCTCGTTAACTTCTCGGGGATAGATCAACGGTCATATACAACTCTTATATTACCCCTCCAATTCTTAATCCAACGGATATGACTTAATCATTCATCGAGATGGATGGTTGTTAGGGTTTCAGTACTTTGGACATCAGGTCTTCATGACCTTCAACAATTCAAAACTCTCTAAATCGTAGATCATGTGACGTGTGTCCCTTTCGGTATTTCAGCATTCGAGACTTCGTGATGTTGGAGTTTTTTTTCTTACCATGCAAAAATCCCGAAATAGAAACTCTCGAAATGACGTATCATAGTGACGTCACTTAGGATGACGTATCATGTGCTGGTTAATCTCCGATCTCCGAAATTCAAGCTAAGGGTACTGACTCCTCTTCCAAAGCTCGTTTCACATGTGACTTCAAATTATAACCAAAAGCTCACCTCCTGGGTTCTTCGCAGTTTCACGTTTTGGTATGTCGAGAGGCATGCTGATCTCCGAATTAGGAACCACCATGCCTGTGCAAGCTGACCAACAAACTCCCCTTTTGGCATTTTAAAGTTTGACATTAATGACAAAACCAAGTCCAACATATTCTACCCTTAGGGTTATAATATCTTACCCTATTCCTTGAGGTAGAAGTGACCAATTTCTAGAGGGGCATACTTCTTGACCCCAAAATCCATAAATGTGTAAAAAATAAATTAGTTCTATATCCAACAACTAACAAAAAACCCTTAAATTTTTTTTTTTGTTTATAAGAAAATCTAACAATGAAAAATCAAAGAAAAATATTTATTAATTAGTTTTGTTTCGTTTTCCAATGTAAAGTTAATGGATTGTTTCATTTTGTATAAAAATTGATCCTAGGGTTTATGCTTAATTGTTGTCTTCAAAATTAAATTGCGACGTTAAAAATCAATTTTGGTGAAACCCTAAGGCCACTATTTGGTGCTTCAAGGTGTTTTCTTTCTCATTCCTAGCCTCTATTTCATTTCTAGATTGTTTACCAATATTATATTACATATATATAGGTGAATTTAATATCTAATTCACCTATAATTGTTCATCTTTTACTTAGAGGTTTTATTTGTTGAATTCCAAGTGCTAACTTGTGAAACCCTAGGGGGATTCACCATCTAATATATAAGTTCTTGCTTAGTTTTAATGTCTATATATCATTAGAACTTGTATCTAACACTTTTTTGAATATTTTTTTATACAATATGTATCTCCCAAGTGGAAACATCCAATATATATTATTCATTTGTGCTCTAACTCTCTCTTGGATGGTAGTTTCATGACCTAAACATGAAATTTCAGCATTTTTATTCATAAATAACATTTAGAAGTGAAAGGACAACCATAATCTTGTCATGTCTTAGCATACAATGAAGTGGTAAACACAAGAATACATTGCACCTTTGATTTATGCTAGATGTCTTCACTCTTTGTACCCTAATGTGGCTTGAAGTGGTTCTAATCCCTTGTGAGTTTTTTTTGTTGAGTGATAGATTTAAATACTAATATGAAGTTGTTAGTATTATTTATCTTGCACATCAGATTTGGCACACATATCCATGATCTCCTAACCTTTATTTGAAGTGGATATAATTGTGGTTCATGCAATTATTTCTAGTTGAATATCTTTAGAGCTTTGTAATAACTGATTGGAATCCTAATGCATAGTCTTGTTACATTTAATGTGGATTCGTTAAAGTACATCATATGATTGCATGGTTTATTTAACTTAAAGAGGTTTACTTTCATTATTTTGGATAACCCCTGGCTTGTAGGAGTTGGCCTAAAGTTCAAGGGAAAGTGTATTGAGGTGACAATGGTGCACTTCCCGTCTTGTTTCCCCAATTAGAACATGTGTTGGGACTTGTCACAAGGGTGCTAGTTCATGCAGTAACAAGAATTACTTGGCCGACAGTGTTGAGCCATTGCGAGTCCTTGTTTTTCCTTTTGAATTTAAATTTTTTAAAAGATTGGAATCGAATCTATTGTTTTAAGATGAGTGAGTGTTGTGGGGACTTCCAATAATTTGAAATTATTACAGTGAATTTGAATTTGAAGTTTTAGTACTAGAGATATTTGATGCAGTGATTGAGTAGATGAGTTCTACCCACATATACTACTTTTATTGCTATTGGATTTTCTTCCAGATGCATCCAAGAAAGTATCTAGAGTAGCTTTAAATTATTGGGATATAACATAAAAGTTCCCCCCAAGAGTAGTGTATCATATACAAACTAAGAGTTATTTGCCGTTTTCACTAACTATCTTAACCTAGGAATATGACCATGAAACTGATCCATTTCAAGCTTCCTACCATGCAATATTTCAATCAAGATGCATAACATGATATATAATGGGAATACTTGTATCAGAGCTACAGTTTGTTGAAAGAATAGGGTTGATTGACCATTTACCAAGGGCAATATCCATGGCCTTCTAATACAATTTTGAATATATCAAACAAATTTCTCATTAAATACAAATTGCTTAAGTACTTCAAAGAGAAAGATATGTCTTACCCTATCAAAAGAATTTTACATATATAGTTTAATCATCATTCCTTTCTTCTTGTTGGTATTGGTTGCATGGATTACTTCTTGGACTAGAAAAATGTTGTCAGTTATCTATCTCTATTTGAAAAATCCCCCTTGCTCCTTGATATAAGTCCTGGAAACACAACAATCATCCTATTAAATATTATTTTGGTCAAGATATTGTACGATACATTGCATAGATAAATTGGTCCAAATTTAGAAAATTTAGTTGGATTGGATTCTTTTGGGATGAGGGGAAAGAAGGAAGAGTTGATTCCTCCCCCCACTTTGAATTGTTTCCTGGTTCTGTTCAACATTCCTCAAATATTTTATTTGATTGTATTCCAACATGCCTGATAGAAATTGATTGTAAATCCATCCATTCCTCGTATCTTTTTAGGTTGTAGGCAATCTAATTACTTCCTCCTTTGAGATTCTTCTTATCATATTTTTACTCTCAACAACATATACTAGTAGAGGAATTGCTTGAAGTATGTAATGCATGGATTCTAATGAGGTTGGATCTCCATAAGAGTAGATGGATTTGGTTATTTTATATGCTACTTGTTATTCCCACACAAAAACCTCCCAATTTTCTTGTCTTAGCCTCTCTCCAAGACAAGAAATTGGGCCCCCCTTCAATTTTTCCAACCGGAAATCTCACTCTCTCCCTCATGAAAATGGATATGCTCAAGTTTTCCTCTCATTCTCCTTGCCTCATGTTCAGTTATTCCTCATATCACTTCTGCATGATAATACACACTTTGGTGAGCCCCCTCTTCCTGTGTTGATACATAGCATACATACAAGCACATCCTTCTTCCAATTTTTCATTGACACACCATCAATTTTTCCATCAGTTCATCATCCACCTCACTTTGAACTTGGATAACGCGCTATCACGCTTCCGCAAAACCTCACTAATAAACATTTTCATTGTAGGTGAAGTTCACATGATCAATGTTGTCTCACCGATATTGGTCACATTATTATATTCATCGTGCACACACCTTTCACCAGCTGAATCCCTTCCACTTGTGTCGTTGCATCACATAACAATGAAACTCTCTCCTTTTTTCTTCATTACATTGCATATCGACCAGGTTCTCCTCTTCGTCCCCGACGCACTGCTCGTTGACATTTTTCCCTCTCTTGTTGCAAATGCATCAGTGGAAGTATGTTAACCTCTCTTCATCATCGAGCACATTGATGGTGATCTTCTCCCTCTCGCCAAAGTTGATCAAGTCAACATAGTCCACTCCCGTCTTGAGTCCTATCTTCTCCCCCTCCCAACTCAAACAATTCTTACCATGCTTGTCGATCAGTCTCCTAAAAATTTATGGTGACTAAGTTCTTCACACCTAATTAAAACACCAGTCACTGATCACCTAATGTATCTAACCTTCTCCATATTACACTTAGGAATAAGTTTGTGGTGTCATCGGTAAATTTCATCGCGCACATCGTCCCAACTTGATTAGTTTGTGTTTCTTGATTTTATGACTGATTTTGGATTGTGAAAGCATCATCTAGCATCAGATGGTTAATCATAACACCTGTTGGTCTTACACCGGCTCTGAGATACACTTCGGAAGAAATTCGATCCCTCTAGCCCCTAGACAGTACCAAGCACTCCAAATGTTAGTTGGTTATTTTGATGGATTTATATTTCTACCCCCTTGACATATTACCTCAGTTTCAATGAATTATTGAAGAGCCTACATATCACATATGACTTGGGAACTGATAGAACCAGATTTAGGTGAAGCAATAGAAAGAACGAGTCACATACTTCCATTGAAAACACCTTTGAGCACAAATTTTGGGTATTATTCAAAGTTTATTTCTCACCACCAAAATAGGCCTACCGTATATATTACACAATTACTCTCCCAATGCAACTGACGGAATCAAAATATGAGGTCCAAAAGTGCAAAAATGATCATCTAGGATTTCCTGGCAAACAAACCTCGATAGTCATGGCCATCATTAGAAATGGATCCACTCAAATGATGGAACAACATGTTCATTATATTGATAGAATCATCTCTTTTTGTTCTTCGTTTTGAAAAAAATGACACCTCAATTGGGCATTGTATGAGGAAGTTATGGGATTTCGAACTCAAGCTCTCATTGTCTCTTGCCACTTCGACACTTAGAATTTTTTCCAATTTTGATTTCCATGGAAGGAGAAGTTCCCTTTGAATCCTTCGAAATGAGTTGTAATATTTCCATTTAATTCCTTCGATAGATACCGAAGGAGTTAGAACAAACTCATTCAATACATATCAGAGGAGTTAGTTCAAAACACTCTGATACAAGTCAGAGGAGTTAGTATTAACTCCTCCGATGACAAGTCGGATTTTTGGAGTTAGTACTAACTCCTCCGAAACTAAAAAAATTTCTCTCATAAATCAACCATAAATTTTGACTTGGGTGTCCGTTTTGCATATTCTTTATACCGTTGGAAAGGTATTTCCGAGATATACAACGTCTTAGTTATATGATTTGAGAAATTACGAATTCATGGTATACTTATTTTTATATTAATATATAATACATTGTTGGAAACCTCGAAAAATGAAACACCTCAATCATAAGTGGACGAACTAGGAATTGAATCTAGGGAAGCTTACATGACATTCCAATTATTTTATTTCCCATTCATACACATTCTAATGATTAGTATTTATGGTTTATTTGGATTTACTCTCATCTACTGTTTGTTGAATGGTGTTAGGTACCAATGCCTAGAGGGATATGCACTTTTGCAATGCGATCCACAACCAAATAAAATAAAAAAATAAAATGATGTCGATTGTTCTAGAAATGAGAAGCAGTGAGGGGAACCAAGCTCGAACTAGTGAAGAAGGAGTCTGAACCCTGCGACTACTGATGCCCTAATTCCCAAGCCAATCATTACGACAAACAATGTGCACTATGGAAAAAATACCTGACGGTCCACCAATGCTAGGAGACAAATTTGAAATGTAACCGATGTCCTTGTTACTCATCATCACAAAGAGGATGAGGAAAAACTTCGGAAGATGAAAGGTCGTGGAGGTAGATGAAAGTCCAAAATTATTTATTGAACCTCAATAAATACTATAATTGAACCTAAGGAATGTGATTTTGGCTCTTCAAACATTGTACACTTCTGAACTACTTTGGGAATACAATGTCAACTAAAATTGGAGAGTTGTCCTTAGAGTTTTCATGTACTATTGCTGAAATTGTTAATACAAAGAAGCCCTCATGGACAAATTTTGATAGAGAGAAGGACTTGCATGGGTCATTGTTTTGCTGCGAACTATTTCAAGAAGAATGTTTGTTTCTCACATGGGTTGTAAGAGAATGTTTTTTTATGGACTATTATGATGCAATATATGTCTTCTTGCAGTTTTGTTACTCTTTCTTATATTACATGTCCCGAGCGAATGAGTTGTGAATGTATGCATAAATGTGGCTTAGACTATTCTGGTTATTGACTTGTATTCATGTGTTTCTAACTGTGTACCTTCATGACAACTATTTGATTGGGTTTTATGCATAGTTTAGTTTCATTACAACTCATTTAGTTACTACAGTTTTCTCCTAGCTAGGATAGGGTAGATTAGAACTAGATTATACTTGCATTTACATAGTCTTCATTTACATATTCCATTTTCATAACCACCCATCACTCACCCTCATCGGTGGAATGGGTTGCAACGAATATAACCAACCAACAATGGCTACCAGGCCAGAATCTGGAAGGGTTCCCTATTCCAAACATGAGAGTTCTAATTGGGACTTCTCACTGGGGATAACCCCTTACTAATTTGGAACTATCAACATAATTTGTGCTAGAAGGAGGGTCAGATAACAAGCCTTCCCATGAGCAATCATTTCATTTAACTCTTAACCAACCCATGTCTCCTCTCCATACCTATGTATGGGATGACCCTTTAAGTTGTCCGAGACCTACTGAGGGCATTCCGGTTAAGACTGTCAATCTCTTGTCAAACCCAAAATTCGATGGTGAAGGGCATGTCTCTGCATTCACACATCTCAATCAATTTGACATCACTTTACAAAATCTTATGATTGTTCATGACAATGAAACATGCCAAATTTTCATTCTCACATTCGAAGGGCGAATTAAATCCTGGTTTAGGACATTGTCGATAAAATCAATACATAACTGGAAACAATTCATGGAAATGTTTATCGCTGCCCATGAAAATTATGTTTATGACAAATTCATTGATGAACTGGAAGAAATCCGTAGGCTAAGGAATGAATCTTAGAATGATTTATTTCGAATAGTCATGTATATTTACTGTAGATTTCCTGAAAGTGATGAACCCTTAGGGAAAGAAATATTCAATTAGTTTTCATATCTCATCTCTATTTATGAAGAATGTGATCTAAACAATCAAGCCATATCCTATTCACAAAATTCATATATGAACACAAACGATATATGGGACATAATCTCCAACCAACACTTTGACACAACTGCAACGAAATCTTTATCAGTAATCTTAGACCCCATAACCCTAGAGTGTGAACCATGTAACGATCCCCCTTCTGAAAATCATGATCATATTCTGGTCTGTGATGAATCTCTTACCGAGGAAATCCCATCATCTTCAAAATTTGAATATCTTCATCCATATGAGAATCCATCTATTTATCATGCAATACACTCTTCACATTACTCTTTTGGTAATGAAACGTTGAACGATATACCAGATCAAGAAGAGTGCCCAACCTTGATCAATCAAACACTCATTCTGAATGACACTTCATCCGGGATGTATCACTTTGAAACCCCTTCACAATTTCAATTTATGGAACATGTTGAATCAAAATATAATCATAATGATCCTGGTTTTGATGACTACTTTTTGTTCTAGAATTAAGTGTGGGTACCAAATTATCATTTGTTCATTCTTCACAATCTGAGATTTTTTACCTTGATGCACATACACTAATCACTGCAAATATAAAATATGTAGGAGCACAATGAGTTTGTTGATCCTCATGAATAAATGATAGCAAACGAACAACCCATCACCATGCAAACCATAGGAAACATTGAGTTAATCTAGGAAATTCTATCATCTCAACCTGCCCTAGAATTACTTGTTATTTCTTAGGGGAAAATTCATCAATCGTCCTTGGATGCTATTTCAATGCTCCAATACTCCTCACATGATTTTGTTTATGTTATAAGAGAGGCTTTGGAGCTATCTTTCACTCAATGTTTCCCTTGTACGATCCACCATTATCTCTCCTCTTAGTATGAAGAGTACGTGAAATTTGAACCTAGGTAGATCTACATTGACAATGAGACAGTCCAATTTATATCGATGATTATGCCAAGTGATTGTTGTATTACTTCTACCCCTAGGATGAGAAATATCACCCACTCCGAGACTCCCTTACAAAGTATGTTGCATGCAATTTTCATTCATGAGCCTCATCGAGTATGTATCTCATTGTTGATTTTATTCCAACAATCATATGATGATCATTGTAAGTTTTATGACATAATTGAAACTTGGTTGGAGGAATCCTACATGTCTACATTTACCATGAACAATAACGCCGTCAAATTCAATTTACTGGGTGGAGATGCGCTTAAATCAATTCTTCCTATATTTCATCTCTTATTTCTTCATTCTTCGTAATTGACCTTCAATAAGTATGCATTCGTAGGTTTGGAGTTAATTGATTGGCTTCATTGGCACTACACTTACATCTAACTTCATTTCAGCCACTGTAGGTTAGGTTAGAAATAGGATTAGCATAGTCGTCTTACTTCATTTCTTCCTCCACAACTTAGATATTTGTTTTATTTTCATCTGAATAACATAAGTTTAGATTTGTTTTGTTTTCTTCAATAAAGACCACCAACTGTCATTAGCTTAATTTTTAGTTCATGGTGATCGATTTAGTTTAATTTCCTTTTCTTCAAAGTTTTCTTCTTTTAGTGCAACACTTTTTATTTTGTTTCACTGAAAGTTTGGTTCTCGTCCATATTCATGAGGAAACCATGTGCATGGATTATCCAAGAGGTTCAATCACAAAATTCACTCGTTTCAACAACATTTACCTTGACATTGAAATTTGGGTGGTCAGTTACCCCAAAACACTGAAATAACATATGTTGGGGAATGCTTTACAGTTCGGCCAAGATTTAGATTGGATTGAAGAAATCAATTCTGTTGTTCACTGCCTCGCTCAAGATCATGTATATTGAGAAAAATATTGGAGTGATGGTTACTCTATGATAGAAGAATTGATGATTGTCACAACTATATTCTTGTGCTGCACAAAGGGAAAATTTCCAAACAAATATCAGGGAAAGGTATATTCATTTGAAAAGGACAATGTTGAGAAAGACACATGATAAGTTATGGAGCTGGAAGAATTCGGGAAGGAAGTAAAGATCTCGCAATACCAAAGAAGATAAATCTGGTAGATAGAGAAGTGGAATTATGGTAACCCTTACGCTTCTAAAGCACAAGGCTACACAACTAAATTGTAAGTCTTAAAAAAATATGGATGAAGAGTGAAATTTTGAGTCAACACTAACACTAAGCTCATCTAAATGATATAACATGAGTAATAACTTCAGACAGATTAGTCTTATCAAGATGCCACAAACTTTTGGTTGATTGGAATGCATGAAGTTCCTTGAAAGATACTGGAAACACTCACATCCAATACCTCTCTTTATCCTATATTATTCGTTGAACACATATTCAATTGTCATGTAGCTAAACTTTCACTTTTTAGTGTAATAGATTTTAGGCCGAGTTCACCTCTAGATTCCAAACACGTCTCTTCTCTTTCTTTCATCATCATATTTTTCATTGGAAGTAGTTCATTTCTAATTTCTATTTCACCTCATGATTTATATTTTTATCTAATGACATATAGACCTATCACCTTCGTTTGTCTTTTCACAGGAAACACCTTCACACTGGAAGCAGGCACAAATAAGATTACATCGCTTTCCTAACTTATGAGAAAAATTAGGGGTTTATGTTTGAAAATGAAACATAACTATTTGGGGATGTTGTGACAACAGTTAAACCATGATTGAGAATAATGGTTAATCAATGATCATTCTTGCATATTGGCTGGCAAGTAGATCCTATGTAATGGAGAAACCATCCACACACTAAGTAGCCTCTCACGTGAAAGGAAAAGTGTCAAAGTCTAAAGGCTGAAAACCCAAAAGGGATATCTCTATGCAGCTAGGTGTAGAAAATATACAGATAAATCTCAAAAGCTAGAAGTTGTCCCCTATCATGCTAAAAATGTCATTTCTTTCCCCATCCATTGAATGCTAAGCATGCACTAAATAAGTTGGGAAGGAATGGAAAGGAAATTTTTACCATACTAGGGGACATGCAGATATCTCTGTCGGGGATATGGACTTTTACTAGTAGCAGAGCAAGGTTTGTGGCATTGTGGTGACTCCACCGAGGCTATTGATGCTCACAGGAAGTGGAGAAACACTTGTGAGATATCGATATCCACACCTAGTGAAAAATGTATATTTATCCCAAATCTATATCAACCCCAGGATGGAGATACCAACCCGGATCGTCAAGATAGTTTAAGGAAATAAATTTCATCATCATTCATCCTCCATCTATGAAATACAAGCTTTGATAGCCGATATGAAAGCATCACCAGTGAGCCCACCACGATGGAATATTTCAGGTAAATGTTATGCATTATTTATGGATTTTTTTAGACTTAAAAACAAGTTTCATGACTCTCTATATTTTGTGCTTATCAGTTAGGAAAGACTAGGAGAGATTCTGGCTTCACCCAGTGTGTCACCATTTTTTTTGCCCACAAAACATCCTCCCAATTTTCTTGTCTTAGCCTCTCTCCAAGAAGAGAAATCCCCCCCCCGCATTCAATTTTTCGAACCATAACTCTCACACTCTCTCCCTCGCGCAAATGGCTACGTTCTAGTTTTCCTCTCGTTCTCCCTGCCTCATGTTCAATTACTCCTTAGATAACTTCTTCCTGATGATCCACACTTTGGCGAGCCCCCTCTTCCTCCATTTATACATAGAATACTGATGCACACATCCTTCTTCTACCTTTTCATTGACACAACATCGATTTTTCCATTAGTTCATTGTCCACCTCCCTTTGAACTTGGATAACACACTATCACACTTCCACCAAACCTCACTGACACACTTCTTCATTATAGGAGAAGTATGCATGATCAATTTCATCTTAGCGATATTGGTCACATTATCATATTCATTGTGCGCACGACCTTCACCAGATGACTCTCTTCCACTTGTGTCGTTGCATCACATAACAATGACACTCTCTCCTTTTCACTTTGTTACACTTCATATCAACCAGGTTCGCGTCTTCGTCCCCAATGCACTACCTGTTGATAAGTTTTCCTCTCTTGTCACAAATGTGTCATAGGAAGGATGCCAACCTCTCTTCATCATCGAGCGCATTGATGAATGATACAGATTTAGGAGTGGAATGAACTGATTAACAAAATGAATACAATAAACACATAGATATGAAGAATAACACAATTATCCAATGAAAAATATCTTCTATTGAATAATGAAATAGGATGAAACTGTAAAACTGCAGAACTTAAACACTTGCTCGAATGGTGGTATCTATCTCTAAGAAGAGATGTGGCTACTATGCACATCCATCTGAGAAGAATGGATTACAATGAGGCTCCAAAGGCTTTTTTGATATTACTCATGAATGCCAAAACCCTAGACATCCAAAAACCTAACCCTAGAAGGTGAAACGCCGAAATTCACTTGGGCCCCTATGGGTAAGTTGGTGTAAGTTGGTACCTCAACTTCCCCAGGTTGTAACATTTGCATACAACCTCCTTTTTAGGCATGTGATGTCCTATTGGAAAGGTATTTCAGAGAACTACACATTCCGTTGTCAAACTCCGACTCCATCTACAATTTGATTGTGGCGAGCCAAAAAAATAATGTTTAGGGACCCAAAGCATCCCTAGAAGTACAACAAGATGTGATGACATGAAAAAATACAAAACAATCTAGTTGGATTAGGCGAGAGGCCACAAATATCCACCTGGAGGATGTGTGGGTCTTCAGACAACCCCAAAAGTGTAGAACCTACAATTACAAAGAAGTACATAAGAAAGTGCTGAAAAAAATGGACAAGAGGAGCCATTTGGAATAGGTGGGTGTCCACCAATATCCACCTAGATCAATCCTCCCCCCTTAGGAAGTAACGATCTCCATTGAGTTGAGTTCCCCCATTAGGTGAGGAAAATTCTACTAGATTTGGCCCTAGGTGAGCCACTTTCCTTGGTGTAGGAGTTTCCCTACCTTGACAACCTGATAAAGATGGATCCTTTGTTGGCGAGTGCCCTTGACCTGTGTGTCCACTATATGATTAATGGAGGCTTGTTCCATGTAGTCAGGGTTGAGCTCTGTTGGTGTCAGCTATTCTGTGATCTCTGAGGTGTCCAATAATGGTTGAAAATATGGCCGAAGGAGGTCCACATTGAACAATGGATGCAGGCCAAGGAAGGGTGGAGTGTTGAGCTCAAAAGAATTTCTACCCACAACCTTGGTGATAGTGTAAGGCCCATAACGAAGTGGGAGAAGCTTCCGATGGGGCCCCGTGAAATGCTCCTTCTGCAAATGTAACCAAACTTTGTCACCAACCTGAAATTGGTGTGGTACCCTATGTTTATCATGGCGCTACTTGTACTTAGCATTGGATTTCTACAAAATATCTTGGACCTGTTGGTGGATGTGTTGGATCCGCTCAAAGAATCTGGTGGCTTTGTCGATCGCATACTGATCATGGGAAGAGTTTTTCTGTGCACTGGAAAGAGGAAGTGAAACATCAATGGGTCCCAAGGCTTGGAATCCCAGACCCACATGAAATTGGCTATGGCCGGTGGAGCTATGGAGAGCCCTGCTATAACTATGTTGAACATAGAGGAGACTCTCCTCCCATGTACATGGATGCTTAGAATTTTACATGCACATGATGTGCATAATCATCCAATTGACGACCTCTGTTTGGCCATCAGTTTGGGGTTTGAAAGAAATGGATTTTGTGAGATTGGTGTCCAATAGAGACCATAGGCTCGACCAAAATGTGTTGAGGAACATGTTGTCCCGATCGGAGATGATGGTCCGTGGTATCCCAAAATGGACCCACACTCGTTTGAAGAAGAGATTGGCAGTATCTGCTGCTGTGATATTCTTCTTGTAGGGTGTGGGGATGGCCATCTTCGAAAACCGTTCAACGACCACAAATACACAGTCATTTCCTTGCTTGGTGGACGACAAGCTAGACATGTAATCCAATGAGATGGATTCCCAAGGCTTCTCAGGAATAGGAAGAGGGGTGTATAAGCCTTGCTTCTTGATGGCTGGCTTGGAAATGGAACATGCAGTGCAAGAGCTGATATACTTGCAGACGTCCTTTTGAAGTTTGGCCAATAAAAATGTTTATGAAGAACGACCACAATTTTTTCTACGCCAAAATGTCCCGCCACTAGACTGTAGTGGGCTTCCAAAATCATCTTTGCACGCTCGCTTGTAGGAACACATAGATGGCCCAGGTGACATAAGAGTCCATCCTGAATGTGAAAATTGGTGATAGTTACGCCTGTACCCAAGAGATGATAGGTGGCGGCGAAGTCCGGATCTTGCTGATAAAGTTGGGGCCACTCAGATGCTTCATGTCCACAGGAATGGAGCACAATGGTGAGTGAAACCACAAGAGGCCTATTGAGGCAATGAACGTCATGATTGTAGATACTTGTCTTATACTTGATGTTGATATGGAACTGCTGCAGGTAGGTGGATCACTTCTGATGGTGGTCATTCTGCAATTTTCCCTGTGTCTATATGAACTTCAAAGGCTTGTGATCAATGTGTATGATTGTCTCTTTTCCCAAAATGTAATGTTTCCATTGATGACAGGCTTGTACAATGGAATACATTTCCTTGTCATAGGTGGGGTATTTTTGGACAATTTCGGAGAGTGTCTTACTATGGTATGCCACCAGATGCCCATGCTGAGTAATAACTACACCCACAACATAGTCAGATCCATCAGTGTCAGTGTGATTATTCTAGAAATGGGAAGCAATGAGGGGAACCAATATATAACTACTTAAGAAAGAATTTAAACCCTATGACTACCGATGCCATAATTCCTAAGCCAATCATTATGACGGACAAGGTGCACTATGGCCAAAATGCCTGATGGTCCACCAACACTAGGAGACAAATTCAAAATGTAACCGATGTCCTTGTTACTCATCATCACAAAGAGGATGAGGAAAAATATTGGAAGATGAAAGTTCATGGAGTGAGATGAAAGGCTAAAATTCTTATTGAACCTGAATAATACTAGAATAGAACCCAAAGAATGGGCTTTTGGCTCTTCAAACATTGTACACTTCTAAACTACTTTGGGAATATAATGTCAACTAAAATTGGAGAACTATCCTTAGAGTTTTCATGTACTATTGATGAAACTCTTAATACAAAGAAGCCCTCAGGGCCAACTTTTGATAGAGAGAAGGAATCACATCTGTCGATGTTTTGTTGTGAACTATTTCAAGCAGAATGTTTGTTGTTCACATGGGATGTAAGAGCATGTTTTTTTATGGACTATTTTGATGCAATATATGTCTTCTTGTAGTTTTGTTACTCTTTCTTATATCACATGTCCTGAGTGAACGAGTTGTGAATGTATGCAAAAAAGTGACTTAGACTATTCTGGTTATTGACTTGTATGCATGTGTTTCTAACTATGTACCTTCATGACAACTGTCTGATTGTGGTTTATGCATAGTTTAGTTTCATTACGATTCATTAAATTACTATAGTTCGCTCCTAGATATGATAGGGTAGATTAGAACTATATTAGACCTGCACTAACATAGTATTCATCTACATCTTTCATTTTCATAACCACCCATCACTCACCCTCATTAGTGGACTGGGCCGCAACTGATAGAACTAACCAATAATGGTTCCCGTGCCAGAATCCAGATGGGTTCCCTATTCCAAATGGTGATAGGTATAATTGGGACTTCTTACCTGGGATAACCCCTTACTATTGTTGGGAGAATTTGGACCCATCAACACTACCCCTAATAGATCTTCAAATATGCTTACCTGGATTCCATCCTCAAGTTCTATATTTTGGGCATGGTTGTTGGCGAGCTTGATCTTGTTTGTGAAAATATTTGGTGTTGTGATCTCCTATATAAATCCATAAAGGATTGGATTATAAATGTAAATAATACTTATGTGTACATTCCTAATGAAGTATATGTTGGAAATATAACTAAGAGGGGGGGGGTGAATCAATTATGTATATAATCTTGAAACTTTTCCAGTTATTTTCTGATTATTTCTAGATTATTCTTTAATGTGTTGCTGATAACTTAACATGTATAGATATACAATGATCAATCACACAGAATACATAGAGACACTAATTTTTATTTTCCTGAGGAAACCCATAAAGGGTGAAAACCTCTTCTTCTTAAGATGTCAATCAAGCTCCAACTTTCATGTACATCACAATATTTGAGCTCCAACTCAAATATGAGGCTACAACCTCTGATAGAAAGCTAAAAATTGCAAAGAGCACCAACTCTCAGATTTATCTAGCACCAACTAGATGGAAGCACCAACTCACAGGTTTCTCTAGCACCCACTAGATGGAAGAACCAACTCCCAGAATATCTTCTAGCACCAACTAGAATTTAGAGGACTGCAATCCTCCCTAGCACCATCCTACCACTCTGAATGAATCTTACAAAACTTTACTTACTTTCTCTGTCTTTGATATGGTCTGTTACAACTCCATGTCTCCTCTGCCTTCTTCAACTTCTATACTTTGTTCTTCTTCTTCATCGTTCAGATTATATGCTTTGTTCTTCTTCTTCATTGTTCAGCTTCTATTCTCTGCTCTTTTTCCTCCTGTGCTCAACACGACCTCCTGTTCAAATTCTCTTCTGCCTTTTATGTTATGTGTTTCCTCTGCATCCTCTTCACTGCGCCATAGATCTCCCCTTCAGATTATGCATTGCAACTCGTCCTACCCACATGCATCACTCTTCGAGAGACACTCTGTCTCTTCTCTATTCTACATGTCTTTCACACGTCGAGTCATCTGCCTGATCACCATGTGAACTCTTCATCTTCTCTGGCCGTTATTCAAGGTTCTTTGGCTTCTCTGGCATTTATCCTGAGAATATTTTGCTTCTCTGTCAATCAAAATTCTTCGTCTTCTCTGGTAGTTACAACTAATCATTTTTTTGGATTCTTTGGATTCTAAGTCCCTTCCTTCATGTGACCTTTGGTGGTGACCATATGCCTATTCAAAAGGCTCTTCACGTTCTTGGTCTACTAAGCACTAGCTCCCTATTTTCCGATCTGACCTTGAGTGATTAACTTCACATGAACAAGTGATTGCGGGCGCAAGCTCTCTTCTTGTTATCCCCCTGTCACATGTGACCTCGGGCTACGTACTTGCGTAAGCGAACGATTGCAGGTGCATCCAACAGTGGTTTGGGATTAACCAGTTTTCTCCCCGCAATCTACCTCCAGCTGCCACGTACCCCTTCTCCGATGCCGTGGTTTCAATTGTGGCCTACCCTAAGAAAATTAACTTCCAAGCAACTTCTGATCCCACAATCAAGCGTGATCGTCAATATCATGGTATCTGACAGATTCCATCGATCAATGACTCCGATCTATTGTCTTTTCCTACCTTCTTTCCTTCGTCCACGCACGATCCTTAGTCTCAATGACCAAGTGACATGTGGGCCTCCAAACCAACGAAAGAGATCGATTTTGCCTTTCAGGCTTTGGGAGTCTTGATTCTCAAACTCCGCTTGCTGTCGGAGCATTTCACCCAGAGTCCACGATCTAACGACACGTGGTCTTCTCGAATCAACGGTCACAATCCCTTCGAGTATTCGAGGTTTGGAAATCTCAACTTTCCAACCTTTCAACCTTCCTTTGCTTTTTCCCAGAGCTGAAAATCCACTGACACGTGTCCCTTACGGATCAACGGTCACAATCCTTTTGCGTCTCTATACTTTGGAATTCTCAAGTCTCAACTGGAAATACTTGAAGTGAGATTTCTCTGAAATCTCAGATTAGCTAACACGTACTCCCCTTGACGATCAACGGTCGAGATTTGTCTTCAACGATTTTCATGTTCTCCCCATCCACAAACTTCCGAAGTTGTGGATCTTGCGCCATCTGTCCTCTTCGATGATGGATGGCCCCAAACCACTTTGGGACTTCGAAACTTTGGGAAAGTGCTAGTGGTAAATCTCATGAGGTAAAACTCCCGTAGTGACGTTACTTACTTACGTCACTTGATGACGTGCCATGAGCCTAGTAGCTGCAGCGTGTCACTCGGATTTGTAATTTGCATGTACCTGAAATGTTGAATCAACTTGACATTTGTCATTGTCTAATTGCGCCACATGTCCTTACTAATGTAGTCTTGCTAACGTCGATCCTCATTCACTTTGAGACTTTGGCCTTCGAGACTTCGGGTATTTCGACTTTTCAAGTCGCCAATTCTTCCAAAGTGAGAATCCCGGAACAATAACCTCCTTGCAACTTTTAGACCCGAACTAAATGTTGTTCGTCGATCATGTTCTTAGATTGACGGCTCAATCTTTCTGCGATGCTACTTTTCTAGCTTATCCTGTCCTTCCACTTTAAAATGATCCGATGACTGATGTTTACTCTGACATTCCGACTCTTCGGACTTCGGGGATTTCAGATCTCAAGCTGAAAATCTCGAAGTGATTTCTCCAGAGCGTAACCTCCTCACATATTTAGACTTGAAACAAATGTTGTTTGTTGATCAAGATATTAGATCAACGACTCTTGCTTATCCTGTCCTTCCACTTAAATCAATCTGACGGTTGACGGAAATTCAGATGATCGAATTCTCAATCGTTTTGCCCCGCTTATCCTATCCTTCCATTAATTCAATACGATGGTTGTTGGTCCTCTGGATCGGTGATCCAATCACCACTTTCTCTCTTCCTTCTGAGCTTTTTATCTCTCTGACTTATAAGGTTTTCTAAGTGTTCACAGGTCTCAAACTTTTCTCCTCTTGCGAGTCCGTCTCTTGGACCTCGTCTGCACTTCTGGAAACCACTATCTCTTCTGAGCTTTCTCATATTCTAGGCTCTCGAGGTTTGGTTCACTGATTTTATTGCCATCAATGACAAGCAAATTCTTCCTGTAAACTTTCCATCAATGACAAGCACATTCTTCCTGTAAACATGCCAACAATCTCCCCCTTTGGCATTGATGGCAACCCTGAAAGGCTTCCCTATTTTTCTTAGACCTCCAAATGTATCATACAGACAACACCTTTTTCTCCCCCTTTGACATCAATGTCAAAGAAAATAGAGAGTGACTCTGTGCTCCCCCTGATCAGATATACTAGGCGCACTCTCCCCCTGATCAGATAGATTATTTTAACTTGATAACAGGGTCACGCCCAACTTCTGGCATAGATACTCAAAATGATCTTTTGCAAGCGGTTTAGTGAAGATATCAACAATATAATCTTTGGATGGAATATAATGAAAAGAAACAACAATGTTGGTTACTTGTTACCTCAAGAAGTGATACTTGATGGGTATATGGTTGGTCTTGGAGTGAAATACATATTCTTTGACACACTAATGGCACTAGTACTATCACAATGAATTGGGATGGGTGCATTATACTTTACCTCCAAGTCTGCAAGTGTGTGAATCATCCATAATACTTGGGTACAAAAAGTGGCAACTGCAATGTATTCAAATTCTGCAGTGGATAAGGAAATGGAACCTTTCCTCTTGCTCAACCATGCTACAAGAGAATCTCCTAAGAAGAATGCACCTCCACTCGTGTTTTTCCTTTCATCCATGCAGTTAGCCCAATCAACATATGAATAGATTGATATTTGAAAATTCTGATGCCTAGGATACCATAAGCCAAAGTTCCTTGTTCCTTTCAAGTATCTAAACATTCTTTTGACAACTAACAAATGACTCTGTTTAGGTGCAGCCTGATACCTTCCTACCATTCCAACAACATGCATTATGTACAATAGGTTTCCTATCATAGAGCTATATGAACTCTGATCAACATCAGGTGAGTCATCATCCTTGCTTAACTTGCAGCCAGTGACCATAGGTGTGCTCATAGGTGTAGAATCTTCCATTTGAAACCTTTTCAACATTTCTCTTAGATATTTCTCCTAAGAAAGAAATATTCCTTCAGACCTCTGAGTAATTTGTAGACCAAGAAAAAATGACAGTTCCCCTATCATAGACATTTCAAATTCAGACTCCATGGAAGAAGCAAACCATTGTACCAATGAAGCATCATTGCTTCCGAAGATGATGTCATCTACATAGACCAACACAATGAGCAAATCATTACCCTTTTTTTTGATATATAGATTGTTGTCAATTGTTCCTCTCTTGAATCCTTTGTCTTGGAGATACTTATCTAGTCTATAATACCAGGCACAAGGAACTTGTTTCAACCCATATAAGGCTTTCTTCATCTTGCAGAAAAAGTCAGGGTTATATGACAGTTGGAAACCCTCTGGTTGTTCCATATAGACTTGTTCTTTTAGATCTCCATTTAGAAAAGATGACTTCACATCCATTTGATAGACTTTAAACTGTTTATGACAAGCATAAGCAAGAAACATTCTAATAGCTTCTAATCTTGCTACGGGCGCAAATGTTTCATCAAAATCCAATCCTTCTATTTGAGCATATCCTTTGCAGACCAATCTAGCCTTATTTCTTACAATATTTCCTTTCTCATTCATATTGTTTTTGTAGACCCATTTGGATCCTATTACATTTTTATTTGCCGGCCTAGGAACGCGTTCCCAAGTGTCATTTTTTTCAATCTGGTCCAGTTCCTCATTCATTGATTTTAACCAATTTACATCTTTACTAGCTTCATTAAATTTCTTAGGTTCCACCATGGATATGAAGGCTATATGTGATTGCTCAATGTCTTTGATTACCCTTCTCCTGTTTTGTACACCTTTGTCTTTCTCACCAATTATCGAACTTTCAGGATGATTCTTTTGAGTAATTCTAGAGGAAGGATTTGATGCTGATTGTTGTCCTGAATCTTCTTTTTTGGGTGTATTTTCTCCACCCGATTCATCATCTTCTTGTGACTCTAATATTTGCTGTTCTTTATTTTCATTATTCTCATTATCTTTTTCATCTGGCTTGGTGCTTATTCTCTGTTGATCTTTTACAAGAGCTTCTTCATCAATTCGAACATCAATACAGTCTACTCATTTATGCAGTCTTTTGTTAAAGCATATGTATCCTTTACTTTTCATTGCATATCCTAAGAAGATACCTTCATCAACTCTACTATAAAATTTTTCGAGATGATCATCATTATTCTTGATGTAACATTTACTTCCAAATACTTTGAAGTGCTTGATTGATGCAGGTTGACCAAACCACAACTCATATGTAGTTTTATCATTGTTTGGCCTTAGATGCACTTTGTTTAGAATATGAACAACCGTGTGAACATCCTCCACCCAGAAGGTTTTTGAAATGTCCCTTTCACTCATCATAGCCCTTGCCACTTGCTGAACTGATCTATTTTGGCATTCTACAATTCCATTTTGTTGAAGAGTATCTAGAATAGTATATTCTCTTTTAATTCCATGTTTGTCACAGAATTCTTTGAAATATCTTGACATAAATTCTCCTCCCCTGTCTGAGCGAATTTACTTTAACTTCCTTTCTGTCTAATTCTCAGCTAACGCCTTAAAATTTTTGAACTTCTCAAACGCATCAGATTTTTCTCTCAGAAAGGAAACTCACGTAAGTCTGGAAAAGTCATCAGTGACTAGCATAAAGTAATGTTCTCCTCCAGTTCCTTCCTTTTGCGATGGTCCACACAGATCCATATGAACAATTTGAAGTAGTTTCTCTAAAGATGTGAAACTCTTTGATTTGAATTGAGCACGAGCCATCTTCCCCATTTGACATGATTCACATACAACGTTATTAGGCTTAGATATTCTTGGAAGGTCTTTCACAACGCCTTCATTATTCAGTTTGATAATATGATCAAAATTCAAGTGTCCAAGCCTTCTATGCCATAACCAAATTTCATAAAATTTGCTTAAATGACATTTCTTCTTATCTTCCTTCAGAACATATACATTGTTTTCAGTTATAACGCCTTTTGCAATCAACTCTCCTGTGTGTACTGTCTTTATTTTACAATTCTTAGCAGTGAAAGTGACTTCACATCCTCTGTCACATATCTGACTGACACTAAGGAGATTATTCTTTAAACCATCAAAAAATAATACATCTTGAGCTTTGCTTCTTCCATTACTTAAGCTTACTAGACCTTTACCTCTGATCTTTCCTAGAGCATCATTTCCAAAGGTCACACTCTCTGATTTATTTTCTTTGAGTAATAGGAACTTACTTTTGTCACCTGTCATATGACTGGAGCATCCGCTGTCAAATTACCAGGTGTCTTTTTGTCTTTGAGATGACAACACTAATCCACACTTGTTATCTTCATTCTTCTTCCAAACCTTGACGTTTTCAGCTCTATGATTTGAATCTGGATTATAGTTTTTTAAGCGACAGTCTGCAGCTTTATGTCCATAATTATGGCAGATGTAACATTCTGGTTCATTGAATAAAGAATCCTAATGATTTTTATGTGTAATCTGCGTCCTTTTCCCAACCATCACATGATTTGCAGTCTGTGGTTATTTGTTACTTGGCTGTCTCATTCTTTGTTGTGGCGGATATTTATTCCTTGGCTGTCTTGATTGCTCATGTATAAATCTTAAAGAACAATTTACAACTTTGTGGCCAAAGTTAGAGCAGTAAAAACAATATCCATAGAAAAAATATTTGTACCTGGAAAATGGTTGTCTTCTTTGAGCAGGTCGATTTCTTCCATGCCAATGATTTCCTTGAGAAGAGGGTGTATTATTTCTTTGTTCTACATATTCATTTCTGGTAGATTTTCCTTCACTCCTCCTTGGCTGTTGATTCTCTTCCTTTGTTTCTGCATATTTGTTGTTGTCAATGGTTGTAGATTTGAAAAACTTGATGGGTTATTTGTTGCTTGGCTGACCACTACTTGATCCCTCTTCATAACCCAAACCAGTTTTCAACTTTGAATTCCTTTGCTGATTCAGAATGGAGGCTAATCCTTCTGAGGCTTTAATACTTGTCAGATTTTGATGATATAAGGCCTAAAATTTCTCTAGATATTTTCTGACAGTCACTACTTCAACTTCCAATTTTTCACCTTTTGTTTCAACTTCCTTCAATTGATGTTTGAGGATGTCTTCAATATTCTTAGCTTCTTCTAAATTAACCTTCAAGAGAGAAGTTTCTTCATATGGTTCATTGCATGTTTTCTCATACCCGAGCACTAACTGCTTTTCTTTTCTTTTCTTTTCTCTGAGTCTATCAATCTCTTCCATGGCACTGGCAAGTTCTCCTTCAATATCTACTACTGCTTCACAATCAATGAACTCACTTCCTGTATCTTCAATGTTTAGATATTCTAAATCTATTAGCA
>ML780895.1:614170-627416 GCA_009831015.1 Picea engelmannii | reverse complement strand
TTCTTAGCATATTAAAACTCGTTGATTGTACTGAGTTCTCTTATTGGGAAAATAAAATTCTGCTGCATGCATATTTTCTGTTGCTTATTTCTCATTACTTTCATTGAAAGTTTTGAAATATCGCGTATCAAAATAAACATATTATATGTAGTCAAATGACAGGGATTGTATGAGAATATATGAGGATATGCAGTTTCTTAAATTTAATCGCTTCTCCTTTTTGTTTGATATTTGCAGAGCAACTGGATATAGCAGGTTCAAAGGAGGCGGGACAACTTCTCGAGTGGGAAGACTTTCAAAGGATGAAGTATACCTGGAGAACTGCTCAGGAAGCGCTGAGACTTATGCCTCCTGCTCAAGGAGGGTTTCGCAAGGCTATCAAAGACTTTACATACGGAGGATACACTGTCCCTAAAGGATGGAAGGTAAGCCCCTGGATGAGCATGAAATATTTGTTTGGCAGGAAACGTTTAGTGAGATTAGCTTACAGTTATTGCATTGGGCGAGTGCAGGTGGTTTGGACTGTGAGCGCCACCCACGGGAAATCTGAGTATTTCAGCGATCCAGAGAAATTCGATCCATCGAGATTCGAGGGAGCAGGGCCTCCTCCCTACACGTTTGTCCCATTTGGAGGCGGGCAGCGAAAATGCCCTGGTAGTGAGTTTGCTAGAATGGAAATACTCGTTTTTCTGCATAATATTGTGAAGAATTTTAAGTGGGAATTAGTGAATCCAGGGGAGAAGGTGATCGTAGACCCTATCCCTACCCCTGTCAATGGGCTGCCGATTAAACTTCTTCCACATTCTGGGTAGAGTTTAAACTCTGATACTTGATATTGAAATAAATGTGTATGGCCATTAGAGAATGAGACCGGTAGAGAATGAGAAACAAAGAAAGTAAGGGTTATTAATATGTACTGAGTTAGCAGAGTATTTAATGTTCTATATGTTGGGATATATATCGTTGGATCTAAAACATCTTTAGATTGGATGATATCTATATGCTGAGATATATACCATTGGATCTAAAACATCTTTAGATTGTATCATATTAGATTGGATGATATTTATATTATATGCTGGGATATATACGATTGGATCTAAAACATCTTTAGATTGAATGATATCTATATGCTGAGATATATACCGTTGAATCTAAAACATCTTTAGATTGTATGATATCTATATGCTGAGATATATACCGTTGGATCTAAAAACACTTTTAAATTAGATGATATCTATATACTAGTATATATATTTTTGGATCTAAAACACCTTTTAAATTGAATGGGATATATTACAATATATACATAGAATATTAAATGCTATGCTGTAAAGTACATGTAAATATACTTAAAAAAAAATACACTATCATATTGTAATTGAAATTTAAATTTGATACCACTAAAAACTTCATAAATCTCAATAACTCTATTGAGTAGATATTCTATTTATCTAATTCTATTTTTCTTTAATTTTTAAAGCTTTCCCATCAAATTAACATATTTATTAACTATTTTTAAATAGTAAAAACTACAGCGTTCCATAGGTACACTTAAAATGGCCAAAGTCAGAAGCAATACACATCCAAACTGTAATGCCTACTACATTCAAGTTACTAAAACATGAACAAAATATCGAAATAGAAAATTAGAGTGCATAGCTAAGGAGGGCTTGCTTTTAGTTCCTCTTGCCCTTAGAAACGCGCAATAGATGTGGGAGGCGTATCATCGAGAGACCGAGTCTACAAAGAGGTCATCATAACTGAACGTTTTCTCCCTGAAACAATCGATAAATTGATACATTTGAACAAGCAACCCTTTTATTTTTCAATTTAAATGACAATTTATATATAAAGGTGAATATTGTTGCAATTGCGAATGCGGAAAAACACAATTATCATAAGAATCAAACAATACATATGCAAACACAAAACACAGCGATTTAAGTGGTTCACCCAAAGGTTGGGCTACGTCCACCAAGCATAGGTATCGGTCTTCTTATTATTCAGCTAATAGAGATTACAGACAGGCTCACTCCTCTCAGACACACTCTCAGCCTCTACGGGCATACAAATTTATAGCAATGTATTAGAAACTGATTAATAAATGTAATCTCATCCATAGTTTAACTTAGGTGCATTGGTTACAACCAATTCTGATTTGATCTCTCCCGTATTCTAACTTGGTTGCATTTGTTACAACCAATCCTAGTTTATAGGATCTAGAATCCTATTCACGGGTGAGTTGTTGTCACCGTTTCCAACAAATATAATTTGAAAGTATGTTTGCTTCATTAAAAAAATGGTTTTATCTAACTGTTATAAGAAATGGTTTTTTTCAACAGGATTTGGTGATATAAATTTGTATGAAATTATCATTTTTTGTTGTTTAAAATTCATTTCTGAATGTAGAATTGAATTCAGAATGCTGAAAAACCTTGAGACACTCAGATTATACAGAAATAACACTTAAATCTGCGGATTTAACAATTTCTCGAATTTCAAACAAATGTACCAAAAAAATATAGCAGAAAAAGATTCAGTTTGTAGAAAGTTTAGACTACTGAAAAAAAAAATTAATTAAATAAAAATATTATTTCTATTTCTCCAAATTAAAAATGTTGTTTCAACTTGATTAAGCTGTTAATGTAAGTGAAAGTGCATGGTTGAGGGTAATTTGTAGTTACCCTTTCTTAGTGCTTGAAGTTATAGCCAAGGACGACAAGCATACCTCTCTTTCTTTTATCCGATATCTCCTTTTCTTAAAAATGTTGTTTCAACTTGATTAAGCTGTTAATGTAAGTGAAAGTGCATGGTTGAGGGTAATTTGTCTTTAAAAAAGTTGTTTTAATAAATATGGAAGAAGAGAAAATGGAAAGAAAGAAAAAACTAAAATTCATTATACCTAAACTTATTGAAGATGAGATATTAAAAGAATTGTTGAGGTACTCCGATTGATTATAAAAAACACAAGTTAGGATGGAGAATATTGAGGTGTAATAGATGTTAGTTAACCAGTGAAACTATCTTAATGATGGACTATATTAATAAAAAAAAAAAATGGGTTAGAATATGAATTTCCAAATGCTTCTTAGCATGAAAAGCTTTGCCTTTTATTATTTTTTAATGAAAATGGATATGATTTATGTTAAAAAAAAAGTGTTGTGATTATATTATACAACATAGTAATACAAACAAAAGTCTATCTATCATTTGTTTGGTTATAAAAGATACAAAATTGCTTCTTATAATATGAGCTATTTTAAAATCCAAAAATGCCCATAAAGGATTCTACTAGTACATATCGTGATATATTGTCTTAATAGCACAATTACTTTGCAACACATGTAAAAATGTTAGAGTTGAAAGAAGGCATGCCCACTATGGGATTTTTGCTTACTTTTTTCTTGATAGTTTTATTCCACTATTTCTATTCCATTATCCATCTTTGAAAGATCCTATTGATGATGTTTCTTAAATAAAAGAGGGTTTTTCTTCTAAGAAAATATTTGAGCTAATATTCTTCCTCTTGTTTCAATGTTGCTATGTTGTGTCCTTTTACTCCACTTACATGGATGGCTTTTAGAACAAGAGAACGCACTTCAACTGCTATCAATATTGGCGAGGAAATTTCTTGTTGAAAGATAGATTGACTTCTAGATAACCATATTTCCCAACATATAAATTTGGGCATTATCATCCACTTGCTTTTAAAAACATGTTTATTTAGAAAAAAATCATTGTTTCTTTTGTGCCAATCAATGAACATATCTTTCTAGTTCAAAGGGTAATCAATTTTGTGACTAATATCAAGGAAGGCCATTGTTGTGTTGGTTTCGTCACTTGGGTGGGAAAAACAACAACACTTGCATGTCTAGATGAGCCTACTAGACAAGACAAAAGTTTGTGAGTGTGTTAGATAAGACAAACACATATGAAAACAAAGAAATAAAACTAAAACAACTAATAAATAAATGCTAGAAAACTTGAGAAACTTAGAACCATGAAAATCAAACAATGACCAACATAATGCTACCAATGGATCAATAGATTAGTAGGCAAAACACCGTAGAGAAAGGCAGGGACTTATGAGTCTCCTCTTCCTTCTTGGGAGGGCTCTTGAATTCCTTAATTGAGAGCTCTTCACTCCTTACAATGGAAGAAATAAAAAATGGTGAAGAAGAACAATGCCTATTCCCTTAAGAGGTGAGTGGAATGGCCCATTGCAATGGTGCTTGAAGGCTTCCAAGATAAAAGAGGATTCTCAAAGAGGAATTATTGCAGCATAACAATACCTTGAAGATCTTGGTTTCTTAGCACACCCATGACTCTTATTTATAGCATTCATACATGGCAAAATGTAATTAGTTCATAGTGTGAACAAGGGGCCTTTTATGGAACCCTCTAGCCCTTAACCAGCCCCCAAGCTAGATTTCTCTCAAATATGAGTGTCAAATCATGTTGGGGGCCAGACCAGAAGTGGTTGAGGGGCCTACAAGATCCATAAATGCGTCGTTCATAGAAGTGCATGTATTTTCTCGTACACAGTCGCGCATTTTGTGTGTTGAGGCCTATGTTGGCCTGCACACTCTACACACACTCGCTTTAGTGATTCTGCGCATTTTGATTTTTTACCCCAATTACATAGTTTTTTGCCTTCTGGATGAATTTTAGTGTTATAGGTGAACTAATTGTTGTTGGCATTGATGTTTTTCCTTAACCATTTGTGTGCAATGTTGCAGATGATTTTTCAATGATAACAAATGCCCCCTGATGTGTGAGGTTAGGAGCATACGTATAGCCGAAATACATCAATGTTTCTCTTGTTGAGAGTGACATTGTAAGTAAGACTGAAGAGAGGAGCTGCAAGACCGATCCGCCAGAGGGAGAGGGAAAACTGTGGGACCCAAACCTTTCTCTAGGGAGAAAAAATAAAATCTGTGTACAAACGAGGCGGGATGCCCCATGCTCGTGTTATGAAACCAAAATGTGAGATTGTAACTGAAGATGTATGTTGACGTAGATAACTGCAGCGCCCTCGGGGGCGATTGATAACGACAGATGACCGTTTTGGATGGTGAACAGACTCTGAAGTGAGGCAAGGACGATTATAAGAATTGTCGATGACTCGTAGGCATTGATGGCCTAACGAATTCAGAGGTCTTCGGCTGGTATGAAACAACTAAAATAGTCGCATAGTAAGATCCACTGTAACATGAGAATTTACTAAAGTCGAACGTTATGTGGGTCAACGGAATCAGAGAGCAATGATGATTCTCTCTGTGTCGTTTGAGACTCCTCATTGTAAAGGTAATGAGAGTCAAGATACTATCGTCCTTTTGGAAGATGTGCTGATGTCGACAGGAAGGGAGATGCGACTCCAAGAAGAAAAGGGCTTCGTGAATTCCACTGAGTAATAGGTGATATCAGGTACTGATAGGTAACATGAACAAAGTCAATATTCTGTGAGACTCAAGACTTTGCTTGGTTGGGGAATTTTGGAGGGTGATTGGAAGCAACCGTAAAAATGGATCTAGTGCTAGGGGTACGACTAGATATGGGATTAAACTGTGCCAGAGGCTAACAAAGTAGACAAAAATCAGAGATCATGGGTACATGGACTTGGGATACTCGGGGTTCATGAATGATGTCGGTATGAAAAAAGAGTGGATGCCCCAACCAAGGGCGACATGGGTTACTTTTCCAGGGAAAAAGAAGGCTATCAAGGGTGATGACGAAAAAAGATAAGTATATGCTGGAAACAAAGGTTTTTTACAATTACCATATAAATAAAGAATAATTTGGGTTGAGTATACAGATACAGAAACAGGTGCCCTAGTCAAAGATGGCTTGGCCTGTGAAGGCACAAGTTTGTGAAAGAAAATTGGTGGAGGGTGGGGGCCCCATAGGTGGGTTTCTGTAGTAGGTAAATGGACGGGGGACATTCTGCAGATGGGAAAACTAATGGTGGATGAGATGGAAGGCTAAATGAAACTGCGGCGGTGCAGTCAAAAAAACCGAGATGATATGACCTGAGAGTCCATTGGGAAAGTTTGCAATATGATGAGAATAAGTATGGGGTTCATTATCGGAAGTGCGTAAGACTATCGGGACTCCCATCCCTAGGGGTGAAATCAACATGAGTGTCAAGTTGCCAAGGGGAACTATGAATGGGACAACTCATGTGGGGAAGAGTTCTATCAAATGACAGTACCAAAATGCGGTAGAGGTGAATATACTGCAGAGCTGAATGTAGGAATCCTAAAGGTAAATGTCAGAGGGTTTGACTGGGATATGAAATTGATTTACAGAGGGAATAATTACATGCCAGTGTCGAACATATACCTGAAGGGGTTGTGACGTTTTGATGAACAAGCACCTGCACACATGAAAACCAAATACCCGATGTGAACAATATTTGATGATAAAGATCATATAACAACTATTTGATAAAATTGAACATGAGCGTGCGTACCTGAATGTGACATGAGAAAAATGCTCCTCCGAGGCTAAGTGCAGATGATGACCCAAGGAATGTGAATGTGTAGATGGTGGGACCAGGATCTCGTGGCTGAGAACGGATTGGAAAACACAGGCTCTGGGCTCCTATAATAGAGTATGGAAGTTGGGAAAAAGGGACTATATATGGTTGGTGGGCCCACAATTCCACCTCATTTGTACCTGTCATTGTTGTTGAGATGACGATATAGCTGTGAGGAGATTCAGAGATTGCGAGAGCATGAGGCTACCGATTCGGGAGTGGTGAGAGACATGTTAGTGGTCCTATCCTCTCGTACCTTGTGAAATTCTTATTTTATAGATAGGGGCTGCATGAAGGGTCGTATAGGGGATTTTTTGGGTACGGGCCCACCAGTGCGTGGGAAAAGGAGGAATATCCGCACACATGTGCGCGGGTATAACTCAATTTCTGCACATAATGTGCGGCTGTGTTTGACACAGTCACGCATGTGGGTGCGGGGGTTTGGCAAGCATGCACACATTAGATACGTGCCTGTCTGACTGACAGCTATGCACTCATGCACGATTGTTTCTCAGACAGCTGCGCATTAGTATGCAGCTGTGCAAAGAACATGCGTGCACATGTGCGCACCTGTTTGGATGAAAGTCACGCAGTTTGGTCAAGGCTAAGAGTTTGTAATTTTTGATATTTTGATGCTTGTTGATGGATGACGAGGCTGATCAAGTGGTTATGTGTGGATGCAGGTGATCAACAGACTCTTAGATCACGATGTTGGTGCATTGGAGAGAGCGCGACTAAGACCGTTTATGGGAGGCGGTGAGAGCACAACTGGGTGTGCGAAGATACTTGGCAGCTTGCGGGTTTCTCAAGTTCTTTGACTACCCACTGATATGGTCGCAAGAGTTCTTGTTTCAGTATCTGATCGAGATGTGGAGCATTGATCTGTAGTGATTCATTGTTAGAGGAGAGCAATTGACATTCTCAGCCACTGAGGATGTGTATTTCCTAATGAGGCTCCTATTCCATGGGATGGCCCTTCTTATTGATCCTAAGTTGTCGAGGGAGGATCGAGTGGGTGACTTGGCGGATCGCCACTACACTGGGCCGAACCATATGTTGGGTTCAATCATCCGTATTGAGGCAATTGATGACCTCTTGATGGAGTGCATCACTGCTATGGTGGTGAGGATCTACGGATCCTTGGGGACTCAAGGGATCAATGGCGATCAACTAAGGATAGTGGAGCGGGTCCTGGATGGGGACCTATTTGCATGGGGTGTGCTTCTGCACACCAAGATGATGGGCCAGGTAAATCGGTGTCGGTGAGCCGACTCCAGTGACTTCGCGTTCGGGTCCATTCTAGTGGCCTGGTTCCTAGAGAGGGTGCCTCTATTGCGCCCGAGGATTTTTCTCAAGTCCATGGGGCGAGGAGATCCACGACTGATGCGGTGGGCCCATGTCCTCGCCCGACATGGAGGTGGGGAGGGTGACCACTATTTCATGGCCACAGTGGCGTGAGTGTGGTGATAGATACCACATGTGATTCTGAGGTATCCATACGTGGGTATGGACTACCGTCACGAACCAGACATGATGTTGCCTCCTAGGGAGGACTAGGATCAACAAGGTATGTTTTTGTATTATGGTTTTATGTTTTGTGATTTCGATAGATAGTATTGATTATGTATGTATATATGGATGTTGACACTATCTCTGGTGTTGTTTTGCAGATGTAGGACCTCGAGGTTGAGAGGCGGAGGTGGTTGGGGAGCTGGCTTGCCGGGGGATAGCGCGATCGGTGCCTACAGAGCCGAGGATGGGACAGAGGTGATGACGAGATGACGTTGGTGCTGGACCAGTGAGAGAGATGCAAGAAGAGGCCAAGGTGATTTTGGAGGACTTGCGTCAATGTTTCAAGCAGGTTCTCCAGGGTGTACCAGAGGGCATGTGTGCCCACATCTAGAATGAGGAGGTCCTGGAGCAGTGTTTGGGCATACTGGAAGAGTGTCAGACCCTGATCCGTCGAGCGACAGTAGCGAGGGAAACAATGACTGGTCGATTGCCTCCTAGACCTGGGGGCCCTCGACTAGTGGGGTGCCTCCAGCTGACAGAGGACCTAGGGGGGAGCTTTGGGGGCACTGTGAGTGCCTAACTTTTGTATGTATGGGCTTGGGAGTCCATTTTTGTATAGGGTAGTTGATACCCATTTTTTGTACTCATAAGGGTGGGGGGATTCACTAGTGTACGAGCGATTATATATCTATTTTTTGAAAACACTTATGACACTCATGATTATATTAAATGGATATATTTTGGATCATTCATGTCTCTATGTGTTATGTTTTTTTATGTATGATGTCTTTTCGATGTGTTGTGACAAATGTATTATGATATGTATAAAATGATGTTTAATGTGATAAATGCTAATCTAATACTAGGTTAGCCATGTGATCTGCTACTTGATTAAGTTGTCTTGGAATATGTGAAAATGTGATTGAATCAAAGTTGCGAGATAAGTGTCTAACTTACAGGTATTTGCGAAAGAGGCAAGGATCATGAACATGATATACATTATTGAGTTGCAGGACGACAAGATAGGAATCTAATAGAATGCTAAGATGACGAATGTGGTGGTGAATGGCCTTGGCGAGGAGACCAATGACGTCATCGTACTTGTCTTGGTTGTTGGTGGTTGAGCCCAAACATATGCCACTTGAGTGGAGTAGGACATGTGAGGGAGTATAGAGGGCCCAAGCGGGAGAAGCGAGATTCTGGGTCCAACGGCTGGTACCGTCAACGTAACCGATGTGGTAGGCTAATGGATGATGCATCTATCAATAACATGGATGATATATCCGACATGAGGAATGGTGGTGGAAAATAAGACTAAAAAAATATATAAATGTGTACAAAGAAAAACCTAAGGTAGAGGGGCTACGCTTAGGCATTAAACTTCTTTAAGTACAATCTATTGATGGGTTCTTTGAGAGGGTATCCTTTTGGAGAGGCCAAGATGTAGGAACCTTTAGTGAGGAAGTGTTGGAAGATGTAGGGTCCATGCCATAATGACTCAAATTTCCCATGGCCAAGAGTATCGTGGGTGATATCGTAGGCTAACATGAGATCACCTTCGTTGAATGAACGAAGGTTGACATGGCGGTCGAAGGTGGCTTTGGACTATTTTTTAGCTGCCTCATTGTGTTGTAATGATGATCGACGATCTTCATCAAGAGACTCTAAGGTCAACAGGTGCTACTCCATTGGAACAGTGTCAGGTAATAGCTCAATGGTAGTGCATAACGTGGGGATTTCACACTCGATAGGGAGGGTGGCTTCGATCCCATGGACGAGGTGGAACGGTGTAAAAATGATGGAAGTTTTAACTGTCGTGCGATAAGCCCATAGCACAGAAAATAACATATGATGCCAGTTGTTATTATGTTTGTTGACGATACATTGTAGCATGGTTTTGAGGACTTTTTTGACAGCCTTGACCTGTCCATTGGACTGAGGGTATCATGGGGAGGTAAATTCATGGGTGAAGCCTAACTTTGAGGAGAGTTCCACAAAGATCTCATTCTCGAAGTATTTACCATGATCAGAGACTAACTGTAGTGGGACTTCGAACCGGGTAATGATGTGGTTGAAGAAAAAATGCGATGTTGTGTCAATGGTGTTGTTAAATGTGGGCATGGCTTCGACCCACTTGGTAAAGTAATATAATGCCATGAAAATTTACTTATGTCCATTATTGGATGGAGGATGGAAAGTCATGAAGTCTATGCCCCATTTACATAAGGGGCTAGCTGTGATGACTGGATGTAGAAGAGCTGGTGGTGCTCGTGCTTTCTTTGCATAAAGCTAGCATTTTTCGCATCGCTTGAAAACATGGATGCAGTCATGAAACAACGTGGTCCATAAGTACCCTCCTTGAATGATTTTTTGGGCAGTGGACATACATGAGAGGTGACCACCGCAAGCTCCGTTGTGGCAATCGTTTAATACTCTGTCAACTTTGTCGATGGTAAGACATCGTCGAAGGATGGTATCGACCCCTCGTCGATAGAGAATGTCTCCAATGAGGAGGTATCAGGGGGATGATGGTGAAAGCATCGACGATTATATTGAGAGAGAGGAGACCCAAACTTCTATGTCTGAAGGTAGACGAGGAGGTCTCTGTGCCAGGGTTCATCAGAGGTGATGTAGAAGAGGTGTTTGTCGGGGAAATCCTCATTGATGGGGGAAGCTTTGGTGTCTGAGGGAAAAGTCGTAATGAGTTCAACTAGGACGAGAACTTTCTTGCTTTTGGGAGTAGAGAATTCTAGATCGTATTCCTGGAGGATGACGATCCATTGAGAAAATTTTCCATTAATTTTCTAGTGACTAAGAAAATACTGCATGGGGTTGGAATCTGCTACGACCTTGGTAGTTCGAAGCATAATGTAATGTCGCAGTTTTTGGAATGCGAGGACAAATGCTAATGCCAATTTCTCATCATGATTATACTTCAAGGGTGGTCCTGAAATATTTTTTACTAATGTAGTAAATCACATGTTCACGCCCATCATCCCCTAATTGGACAAGGACTCTTGCTAGTGAGACAACTGAGGGTGACAAGTAGAGGATATAATCGCGATCATAGTCTGGGGGACTAATCAAAGGGGCATTGGATAGGGAAGATTTTAAATCATCAAAAGTTGTTTGAGCATGTTCGTCCCATCAAAATGATATATCATGTCGTAGTAGGTGAAGGAAACCATGCGCGCGAGTGGCATAGTCTGGGACAAAGAAGAGTAAAAAGTTGGATTTGCCTTGCAGGATTTGCAGTTGGCATAAATTCCTAGGTGGTGGAATTTCTATGATAGCTTGGACCTTGAGGGGGTCCACCGTGATGCCATGTTGGGAAACAATAAACCCAAGGAGGCATCCGACCGTGACACAAAAGACACACTTAAGGGGGTTCAAGCAGATATTGTACTGGCGACATCGTTGGAAAACGATGTGTAAGTCATCTAAATGTTGAGTTCGCTTTCTGGATCGAGCGGTGAGGTCATCTAAATAAGCAAGGATGATGCGAGCAAGATCATGGAAGACATAGGTCATGGCCCTTTGAAACGTAGAACCTGTGTTCTTGATTCCAAAAGGAATGATGCGATAAGAAAAGGTACCCCAAGGGGTAGTAAATGCAGTTTTATACTGATCCGTTAGATGGATTTGAATTTTATTGTAGTCAGAGAGCCCATCCATAAAGGACAGTGCCTCGTGGTCGGCACAATAATTGATGATTTTGTCGATGAAAGGGGTTGAGAAGTTGTCTTTGGGATATGCGTAGTTGAGATTGTGAAAGTCTGTGAAGACATGAATAATGCCTTGCTTTTTTTTAACCGGGACAGGGTTGGAGACCCATGGAGTGTATGCAATGGGATAAATAAAACCAACAACGCGTAACTTGTCAATCTCGACTTTGATAGCCGCAACTTTGGATGGGTGAAGGGGACATTTCTTTTGACGTACTGGGGCAACATCAGACCATGTGTCGATTCGATGTTCAACGATAGAAGGATTGAGGCCAGCCATCTCCATATATGACTAGGCAAAAATATCTCGGTATTCCTGAAAGAGAGATTTGTAAGTAGTTAGTTCTTCAGGGGAGCATGCGGCGCCAATGGTGATTTCTTCTACCATTCCCATTTTAATGGAAATGTCAATTTTGACAGTGGGGGAGATGTTGGCCATGTTTCCTTCTTCAAAAGCATCTGGGGCAGGGATAGGGTTGTTGAACCAATCTATATGCCATGAAGAAATAAAATCCTTGGTTTCAATTGCGCACATGGAGGCTTGGATAGGAGGGTGAAAGGCCTCCTGTGAAAGGAAAAGTGCTCGATGGAGCACATTCCATGGGCAATTAGGGGTAGTGAGTTCCTCCAAGATATCTTCGTTGTAGTGAAAAATGCAAGAATACAAGGGATCCTGGGAGGTTACAGGGAGAACCGTCGATGGGTAAGCGTTATTGTCCTCAAGTGGTGAGGACATAGATGGGATATCGTGTACAAGGTGCGAGGGACCACTGGACATAAAGTGAATATCCTGATACTGTGGAGGGTACCTCATTCGCTGGGGGGTTGATGATGAAATATATCAAATATCAGTAATGTGATCCTCAGTAGGGAGTGGCTGAGAGGGCTCTGACCGAGATGTTAGGCATACGACGACTAACATTTGGAGAAATTGAGGTAGAGCTAGGAAATGATGAGTGTAGTGGCCATATTCTAAACAGATGGCACAAGTGAATATGGTTTGCAACACTTTATTCTGTGTGGTTGAAGACTCTGTAGTAGCAGTGGACATACTTAGTGGAGTGGCAAGCAATGTGTTTTCTCTAGGGAGATGGATCAGATTGCGTAACTCAGGAAGAGTAGGACATCTATTAGTGGGGTGTCCTTCTCTTTCACATAGTGCGCAAGGAGGTTGAACTTGGGGAGGGGGTGGAGCTATGGGCTCGTTCTTCCTCCATCTGCCCCCAACGGTGGTGGTGGTGCCAATAGTTGGGGGGGAGGGTGGTGTGGCAGGATCCTGTACTAGGATATGCATCGATAATCCCTCTATATGAGGAGGGAGAGATGGTGTAGGAACTATCGCGGGTGGATGAAGACACCATACAGGGATGGCAAGCACCATGTTAGGAAGGGTAAGAGTAGTCGCTACCTGGAATGCTTGGACTCTAGGTGGGGGGTAGAAAAAGGGAATTTGGGTAATGGATTGGGG
>ML780895.1:552635-607487 GCA_009831015.1 Picea engelmannii | reverse complement strand
TATTGATGGGTTCTTTGAGAGGGTATCCTTTTGGAGAGGCCAAGATGTAGGAACCTTTAGTGAGGAAGTGTTGGAAGATGTAGGGTCCATGCCATAATGACTCAAATTTCCCATGGCCAAGAGTATCGTGGGTGATATCGTAGGCTAACATGAGATCACCTTCGTTGAATGAACGAAGGTTGACATGGCGGTCGAAGGTGGCTTTGGACTATTTTTTAGCTGCCTCATTGTGTTGTAATGATGATCGACGATCTTCATCAAGAGACTCTAAGGTCAACAGGTGCTACTCCATTGGAACAGTGTCAGGTAATAGCTCAATGGTAGTGCATAACGTGGGGATTTCACACTCGATAGGGAGGGTGGCTTCGATCCCATGGACGAGGTGGAACGGTGTAAAAATGATGGAAGTTTTAACTGTCGTGCGATAAGCCCATAGCACAGAAAATAACATATGATGCCAGTTGTTATTATGTTTGTTGACGATACATTGTAGCATGGTTTTGAGGACTTTTTTGACAGCCTTGACCTGTCCATTGGACTGAGGGTATCATGGGGAGGTAAATTCATGGGTGAAGCCTAACTTTGAGGAGAGTTCCACAAAGATCTCATTCTCGAAGTATTTACCATGATCAGAGACTAACTGTAGTGGGACTTCGAACCGGGTAATGATGTGGTTGAAGAAAAAATGCGATGTTGTGTCAATGGTGTTGTTAAATGTGGGCATGGCTTCGACCCACTTGGTAAAGTAATATAATGCCATGAAAATTTACTTATGTCCATTATTGGATGGAGGATGGAAAGTCATGAAGTCTATGCCCCATTTACATAAGGGGCTAGCTGTGATGACTGGATGTAGAAGAGCTGGTGGTGCTCGTGCTTTCTTTGCATAAAGCTAGCATTTTTCGCATCGCTTGAAAACATGGATGCAGTCATGAAACAACGTGGTCCATAAGTACCCTCCTTGAATGATTTTTTGGGCAGTGGACATACATGAGAGGTGACCACCGCAAGCTCCGTTGTGGCAATCGTTTAATACTCTGTCAACTTTGTCGATGGTAAGACATCGTCGAAGGATGGTATCGACCCCTCGTCGATAGAGAATGTCTCCAATGAGGAGGTATCAGGGGGATGATGGTGAAAGCATCGACGATTATATTGAGAGAGAGGAGACCCAAACTTCTATGTCTGAAGGTAGACGAGGAGGTCTCTGTGCCAGGGTTCATCAGAGGTGATGTAGAAGAGGTGTTTGTCGGGGAAATCCTCATTGATGGGGGAAGCTTTGGTGTCTGAGGGAAAAGTCGTAATGAGTTCAACTAGGACGAGAACTTTCTTGCTTTTGGGAGTAGAGAATTCTAGATCGTATTCCTGGAGGATGACGATCCATTGAGAAAATTTTCCATTAATTTTCTAGTGACTAAGAAAATACTGCATGGGGTTGGAATCTGCTACGACCTTGGTAGTTCGAAGCATAATGTAATGTCGCAGTTTTTGGAATGCGAGGACAAATGCTAATGCCAATTTCTCATCATGATTATACTTCAAGGGTGGTCCTGAAATATTTTTTACTAATGTAGTAAATCACATGTTCACGCCCATCATCCCCTAATTGGACAAGGACTCTTGCTAGTGAGACAACTGAGGGTGACAAGTAGAGGATATAATCGCGATCATAGTCTGGGGGACTAATCAAAGGGGCATTGGATAGGGAAGATTTTAAATCATCAAAAGTTGTTTGAGCATGTTCGTCCCATCAAAATGATATATCATGTCGTAGTAGGTGAAGGAAACCATGCGCGCGAGTGGCATAGTCTGGGACAAAGAAGAGTAAAAAGTTGGATTTGCCTTGCAGGATTTGCAGTTGGCATAAATTCCTAGGTGGTGGAATTTCTATGATAGCTTGGACCTTGAGGGGGTCCACCGTGATGCCATGTTGGGAAACAATAAACCCAAGGAGGCATCCGACCGTGACACAAAAGACACACTTAAGGGGGTTCAAGCAGATATTGTACTGGCGACATCGTTGGAAAACGATGTGTAAGTCATCTAAATGTTGAGTTCGCTTTCTGGATCGAGCGGTGAGGTCATCTAAATAAGCAAGGATGATGCGAGCAAGATCATGGAAGACATAGGTCATGGCCCTTTGAAACGTAGAACCTGTGTTCTTGATTCCAAAAGGAATGATGCGATAAGAAAAGGTACCCCAAGGGGTAGTAAATGCAGTTTTATACTGATCCGTTAGATGGATTTGAATTTTATTGTAGTCAGAGAGCCCATCCATAAAGGACAGTGCCTCGTGGTCGGCACAATAATTGATGATTTTGTCGATGAAAGGGGTTGAGAAGTTGTCTTTGGGATATGCGTAGTTGAGATTGTGAAAGTCTGTGAAGACATGAATAATGCCTTGCTTTTTTTTAACCGGGACAGGGTTGGAGACCCATGGAGTGTATGCAATGGGATAAATAAAACCAACAACGCGTAACTTGTCAATCTCGACTTTGATAGCCGCAACTTTGGATGGGTGAAGGGGACATTTCTTTTGACGTACTGGGGCAACATCAGACCATGTGTCGATTCGATGTTCAACGATAGAAGGATTGAGGCCAGCCATCTCCATATATGACTAGGCAAAAATATCTCGGTATTCCTGAAAGAGAGATTTGTAAGTAGTTAGTTCTTCAGGGGAGCATGCGGCGCCAATGGTGATTTCTTCTACCATTCCCATTTTAATGGAAATGTCAATTTTGACAGTGGGGGAGATGTTGGCCATGTTTCCTTCTTCAAAAGCATCTGGGGCAGGGATAGGGTTGTTGAACCAATCTATATGCCATGAAGAAATAAAATCCTTGGTTTCGATTGCGCACATGGAGGCTTGGATAGGAGGGTGAAAGGCCTCCTGTGAAAGGAAAAGTGCTCGATGGAGCACATTCCATGGGAAATTAGGGGTAGTGAGTTCCTCCAAGATATCTTCGTCGTAGTGAAAAATGCAAGAATACAGGGGATCCTGGGAGGTTACAGGGAGAACCGTCGATGGGTAAGTGTTATTGTCCTCAAGTGTTGAGGACGTAGATGGGATATCGTGTACAGGGTGCGAGGGACCATTGGCCATAAAGTGAATATCCCAATACTATGGAGGGTACCTCGTTCGCTGGGGGGTTGATGATGAAATATATCGAATATCAGTAATGTGATCCTCAGTAGGAAGTGGTTGAGAGGGCTCTGACTGAGATGTTAGGCATACGACGGCTAACATTTGGAGAAATTGAGATAGAGCTAGGAAATGATGAGTGTAGTGGCCATATTCTGAACAGATGGCACAAGCGAATATGGTTTTCAACACTTTATTCTGTGTGGTTGAAGACTCTGTAGTAGCAGTGGACATACTTAGTGGAGTGGCAAGCAATGTGTTTTCTCTAGGGAGATGGATCAGATTGCGTAACTCGGGAAGAGTAGGACATCTATTAGTGGGGTGTCCTTCTCTTTCACATAGTGCGCAAGGAGGTTGAACTCGGGGAGGGGGTGGAGCTATGGGCTCGTTCTTCCTCCATCTGCCCCCAACGGTGGCAGTTGTGCCAATAGTTGGGGGGGAGGGTGGTGTGGTAGGAGCCTATACTAGGATATGCATCGATAATCCCTCTATATGAGGAGGGAGAGATGGTGTAGGAACTATCGCGGGTGGATGAAGATACCATACAGGGATGGCAAGCACCATGTTAGGAAGGGTAAGAGTAGTCGCTACCTGGAATGCTTGGACTCTAGGTGGGGGGTAGAAAAAGGGAATTTGGGTAATGTCTTGGGGGATTGTTTNGGGGGGGAATATGGGATAAGTGGTGTAGTGAGGTTCGCAGGGAATTCCTGAGGTAATAGCTCTCCAACTGGTGGAACTTTGATGTGGGGAGGGGCCTCGATGGGAGGATTATTGTCTTTGATATATATTCCATTATAAGATACTACACAGACTTGTGTTGAAGGGTGTAGGAGAGGTGGTTCTCCATGATATGCCCCCAGCAAGGATGGGTCGTTGCAAATTTCGGGACCCATGTCGATGATCGAAAGTGCATCTGAGCTAGTGCACACAAGGGGGAGAATGTTATCAATGTTGGAGGAATGATTAGAATTGTAATGTGTAAGTTGGTCGATGGTAACGATTTTCCTGTTGTGGGGGAACATCATCATTCAAAACATGAAAGAGGTGACTGTCTTCATAGCATACATGTAGCTACGTCTGAACAAGATATTGTAATCAAGTGGGGCGTTAATAAATTCAATGTTGATGAGGATGGTTTTTCCCCCAAGTTCGATGGGGAAATTTTGGAAGATCCCTTTGGGGGACGATGGTCGACCATCATAATATCTCAGGGTGATAGCAGAGGGTACTAGCTCGGGTGAGTCGAGTTTTTTCCATACAGTTTTGGAAATGATGTATGTGGATGCACCTTCATTGATGATACATTGATGAACTGTGATGTTCCAGATCTTAACTGGTATCTGAAAAGATATTAGGGCGGGGAGACGAGGTTCCCCGTTATCTAGATCAAAGGTGATTAGTCGAGTATCGATTGGGTCGACTGCCCCTAAGATGAAAAGAAAGGATTTGCGTTGTGATGGGAATGTTTGGAGGACCTCGAGTACAAACATGGTTGCAGGGGATTAAGCTAAATCATCAACTAAATTGTAGTTATGGGCTTCCCTATCATGAATATTGTGTACATTCCGCCATAGAGGTACACGGGGCATATGAGGATTGGGTTCAGTGTTAGGGCATGGAATCATCAATGGTTTTCTGGCTATATCAGGAGTTGTTCTTGAGGTGGTTGGGGTAGAGTAAGGAGGGACTCCACATTGATGACTGCGAGTTTGAAGAAGAATCTCTTCCTCACTGGTAAGGAGGATATTATAGTCAGCTAGATTTCCGGGTTGAATGGGGGGCGAGTTTTGATACTGCCCCATTTGGGGTGGAGTAGGGTGTACCTCTTGTTGGGTATTCATCACACCTTGGTGTGGAATAGGGTTTTGCAAATGGCCGGAGGTGGTTTTTGCAAATACTTTTGCTGGGCCTACTGAGGGGCAGGTGGCGCTGGAGGACGTTGCACGTTCATGGATTCTTTCATCCGTTTGAAGTCAGAAATTTGGGGGCAATGGTGTGTATAATCTCCATACTCACTACAGATAGTGCAAGGGAAGTTAGTCTGGAGGTTATTGTTCCTTCCTTGTCGTGGTTGATTTTTATTGTTTCCCCCTTGGGGGTTTTGGTTGCCTTGATTCTGGTTTCTCCCAATGGGATTGTTTTGTTGGGGGTTGTTTCCTCCTAGTCCTGGGTTTTTATTGTTTCGGTTTTTCCCTTTCTTCTTGGTGTTGTTCCTGAGATTAAACTTAAGGCTCAAAGAGTAATGTCAGGCATCACGAATGTTTTAACAAAATGTTTTAAAGAGTTCTTTTTCTACCTTTAGTTATACAATAAAGGATCCTTAAATGAAATTAATAATAGGGTAGTACAAAGGCCGTATTTCATTTTCCAAGTCACAATTATAATATCAAATGGTGTGGAAGAAACTTACAAAACTGTTAAACAAAGAAAGGCATCAATTACTGAAGAGTCTCACCTTGTTGCAATAGAAGAAAAGTGGAGAGTGCACCCTTGAACATAATAAAAAATGTGGTAATTCATGTAGTTTGCAGGTCTTGTATTACTTACAGTAAATACAGAGGATAAATTGCTTACTTAACGAATTGCTGATATAATGTGATTACAGTAGTAGTGATACTAACTTGCAATAAATCACTTATCAAGGAATTACATAAATAAATATGGAGATATGGAAATACAAGAGAAACACACAACTCAAACTGCACAAAAATTGGAATCTCTGTCTGCACTTGTATTAATACTAAAAAAGGAGAGTTTTCTCTATTACATCCGGAAATAAGCAACCTTGAATAGATCTTAAATCTATGTATTTATACAAATTTTTTCACAACTCAAAACGGTTGGACTTCTTACAATATTTAATTAAAATAGCATAATTCAAAAATAAGATAGCAGTATGTAAAATCCGATGAGCTTTGCTGGCATTTTCTTTTGTCTCTTCACCTACTGAAAAAATGTTTCTTTTGAGGGAGAAGGATAGTCGGATGGATAGCTATGCATGGCTCGTCAAAGAATGAATAACGGACGTAGGAAAAGTAACCTTCCATGGAAAAAATGATAATGAAATGGGGGAAAGCGGGAGTTTAGACTGAGAGTGAACGAGACAGATGGTTGTTTGAAAACAAAAGATAAGGAGGGTGAAAAGGAGAAAATATTGTGTATATTTTTCTACCTGCTTCCAACTATATTTGTTTTTCTATAGTCGATACAGTGCTGGCATCTATTCAACAATTCCACTACAAGCCTTGAAGGTTCAATTGTTTCATTCACCTCAAAAGAGAATAACTTATTTTCTACTTGAGGTAGACTTTCTTGGATTATTTTCACTTCTCGAGATGTGACCTGTAATTGTAAGCCTGGATTCAGTAACCACTTATTGATTTTAAAAAGATCAATCCAGCTTGTTTTCTGAATGGCTTCTAGAGTTTCCTCTTTTCTCTTTATGGATCTCTGCTAGTTCATTTCTATATCAATCTGCCCCAGGGCTTCCACGATATCACTTCCATTAAGATCAATTAGTCCTTTTTTCTAATGGCGACAATGCTTCTAGGAAAACCTCTTTTACTTCTCTCGAAAATATTTTTCTCTCTGTTAGATTGGTCTCCCAAGCCTTTAGAGTCATCTCACCTCTTATTTGTTCAGAAGGAGAGAGCATATGAGAATCATGGAAGTTCTCTTTTTGCATTAATACAATGGATTCTTGAAACTTATCCCGGGATGAGAGAGCCTTCCTTTCCTTGATATAGATGTCTTTCAGAGAAATATCCACTGTCTGGTAGCACTTTTGAATGGCATCTATCTTCATAAAAAGATCTTGTTGGGCCATTTCCAGTTTTTCGTTTATTTCTAGTGCTTGAGTCTGGAAGGCTGAAATATCTACTGAGGTTCCTTCACTAATGTATAATCTGGCTTGCAATTGGCCTATCAATTCATCACGTTGAGTGACTAATCCTTGGTTGGCCTATGAATTTTGATGGAGCTCTTCGAGGTTAGCCTCCAGCTGTTAGATTTGTTGTCAGTCATGAGCTCTGATTTTCTCAAAGTCTTGGCTCATCTTATTCCTTACAGTCTGTTCCATGGCCAGTATTTGATCTTGAAATTGCCCCACTAATAAGATTTTCTGTCTTAGTTGCTCTACCAAATTCTCCAAAGACCATTGATTTGCAGTGGCAAAGGCACCCAATGAACCTGCAACTTCTTTCGCAAATTCTGAATCATCGCGATGATTGCCATCATACAAAATCCTCTGCCTTTTGGTTATTACTCTGCCTTTCTGGTGTGATTCTCTTTTGACGATGGCCTTCTGTTTCTTTCTAAAGAAGAAATCTGAAGGATGCATCTCTTCGGGCGAGATTGGGGTAAGATCACTTACAAAAATGATTTTAGAACTAGGATTTCCGAAGCTAGACTGCAGAGATGTCAATGAGGTAATAGGAGTACCAATCTCTGTAGACTATTTTTGCTCCACTGTATTGGCAGTTGGTGTGGTTGGTGTCGAAGGAGATGCATCCTATCCTTGCCTTAGGTAAGATTTGAGATGAGCTAGGGCCTGGGGGATTAGCTGTCATGACAATGAGGCTTCTAATTCTTGTGTCAAAACCTCAAAGCTCTTTAGGGTTTCCTCAATATTATGTTTTACCAGAATACCTTGGTACAAAACTTGGAGGCATATATTCCTGTGCAGGAGGAGCAACTATCAACTCTCCTTGTAGTACTTTTGACAAACTATTTCTCCTGTGTCTTTGGAAACTGAGGAAACTAGCCTATTGATCTAGAGACAGGGTTTGGAATCTATCATGTACCTCCTCATAAGACCTAGCTCCCCTGAATATTTCGTCATATGGGGAGTTTTCATGCACATATATTTTCATGTTGAATTGGGCCAGGTGGTTCTCCACAATTTTGTGTGGGTCATTCCTTTTGAATTTGATGTCAACCAATTTGACATCTTCCAAAGCCACAACCTCCACTTTGGAGTGACTGAAATTCAATAGTGAAAACATACCAACCTAGATAGGGAAAGTCGACCATACCTTTTTCTATGTTGCCTTCAACTCCTTGCTAATGCCTCCCATTACTTTCTGGTAAGCTACTTCTCTGCATACCAGTCGGTTTGGTAAAAATCACGGGAGAGCATGGGGAGGAACTGAGCATCCAAAAACCATGATATAAGAGAAGTTTTCTTCAATGAACCAATCTTCTAGTTTCCCCAGATTTCCCATAATCCTGTCTGAAATTTGAGGAGGTGGGTGACCATATAGGGATATATGAACCAAAAACACTACATTGTGACAAATTTCATAAAATAAATCCTTGGCTTTTTCCTCCCACATCTTGGAATGGTAGATGTTAATAGGATCTGCACTGGTCGGGGTCCAGCTCCAATTCATCAATGGGAAATGGTTCATGAAACAGATGGCGTCCATGACATACACAGACATATAGAAAGGGGTGGGCTTCCCCTTTGATTTTTCCATTTTGTATTCAGTAATTTCTTTGGCCAAGTTATCTGATAGCATTTTGGCCCAATTAAAAGTGTAGCTTTCGACCACCTCGTGCATGATAGATACCCATTCCACCGGGAAATAAGTAGGAATCTTATTCCCGAACAATCTACAGAGAATCATGGCTATGTAAATCATGTGAGCATCCAACAATGCTGTGGCATACATACCATGAGTGTTGGCCCTAAACTTCTCTGGGTTCCCCCACGAGGACCTGATTATATCAGGATAACTCTTGTCATATTGTATTCATTCCTTTTGCTCGAACTCCAACATAAACTCAGCATTGTAATTATATTTAGGATTGGAAAATAGCTTATACATTACTTGGAGGTGTTCCAGTCGGAAAGAATCAATGAAAAACTTCTGGTGGTTGGTGATGCTCCTGGTTTGGATGTTGATGTTTTCCAAGGCCCAGCTTATCATGTCATTATACGACATGAGTCTCGGCCGCCCAACTATATTGTGTAGCTATGACTTCACTATATGTCTGAGTTTAGTTGCATGTGTATCATCTTCTTCATCACCAGAATCTTCTGGACAGTTTATGATTTCATGTTCTAGAACCTCGAACACATGTGTCCAAGATTTAACAGTGTCTATGGCTCTCATCATGGTATCTGACAGAATGTCCGCATTTGGATTTGAACCCTCGCCAGCGACATCAAGCTTCTTCATCATTTTTCATGGTGCCATGATATCGAGAGAACATAACGAGGTTACCTGTTGCAGAGGAATTGCGTGATATTTTCAAACTGATAAAAGCTTGCTAATTGCGGAAGGTGAAAATGAATTCGAAATCCAAGTGCTTTTATTTAAATCAGATATATTGATTTTCGTATAGCTTCATTGACGAAAAATTTATTAACTTTAATGGAAATGTCTACTTGGAAATCCACAATCCATGTTTGAATCATTACAGTTAATTAGTCATAAATTCCATTAATATTCAGTGGTTCATGTTCGAGAGTTTTAGATGAGACGGAGTGAGAATTTCCCGAATCCTGAATCAACGTAAGTTAATCCTTGGATAGTCTCTTTTAAAACGTTAATTAATCATGTTTAAAAAGGTGTGTTAACTTTAAGTGTTTCAGAAATTCAGACTTAGAATATTTTAGGATATGATGAAGGGTAAATGTCCAAACCCCGAAGTGTGAAGTCATTAATTATCTCTTAACCATGATTAACTTAGTTAATTAAAGTTTAATACTTCAACATTTTGGTGCTTCAGTGATTTGTGAATAGCTATTTGTTATATTTCGGAAGGGTCATCTCCCGTATTGATGTGTCGCAGATGACATCATTCTAGATGATGTGTCGAGAAAAGGGAGGTGCCACGTGTTACTTGGAATTGTATGAATCTTCAAACGAAAATGTTAGAAATGGGTGCCATGCGTCAACTCAGGGAAGACTCAAAAGATACCCATGTACTACGACTCGTGTCCTTTAAAGGTTTAGGAAAAGTGATGAACGAACACTTTCGAGTTTCGTGGCTTTTATCGTTAAGACTTATCGAAATGCCCGAAGCACGAAGCTCTCGAGCGACCTTTAGTGATTTACTTCTTTAACAATTAGGCGGCTCCAAAACTCCAGAGATATTAGGATCGTTCGATCAAATGGAAAAACTTCATCAACGAAGGATATCACGCACTCGTTATTACTAATTAACCAGAAATGAATTTGATTTAAAATTCAAAAGTTATTTTCTAAGTTACCATTTTGGGAAAGATTATATTTTCATGAAGTGGAGAATGTAAAGCTCAAAAGTTCAGAATTGTATGTGTTCCAACACTTGGCATTATTCGTAGGATGGGCCGGATTTTTCGTATTCAATTGTTCAAAAGTTTGAATCTGTTGAATGGGAGAGGGTTGGACAAAGTTAACGTCGGCCTGTGGTTGTCCTGATGGAGGAGCAACCGCCTGTGGAGGACCAGGGCATGGAAAATATGGATTGTTTTGAGGAGATGATCCATATGTCATGTAGGGAGTTGAAGCACTTCCACTACTTCTAAGGTTGTATGCGTAGGTAGAAGGTGAACCCGTACTTGGTTGAGAGACCAGACACATCATGGGTACCGGTGAGGGTCCACTCATTGGTGGAGGGGGAGCAACATGATATGTCTATTGGTGAGTGGGAGGAGGGTAATAAGATGTCCCTCCATATGGTTGTGTATATGGATGTGTACCATAAGCAGGTGATGGGTGGCCGTAAGGGTTGAGATGGGTCATAGAACCAATCAATTGATCCACAACGTGGGACATCCCAGGTTTGTCCTAGCCAAATGGTACAGGTCGAGGTGCATTAGGAAATACTGTGTATAAGTAAGATGACTGAGCATAGATGAGGTCAAATTGTTGGGCCTTACTGATGGATTCCTCTTATGACTGAGGAAAAGTGGATGCTGCATCCTTGGAAATAATAGAGACAAGTGATTTGAGAAACCATTCAAGTCGTTGTTCGTTGGTGGTTTCTTCTTTACACAAACTACGTCGCTAACACCATTCATGGATGTGGTCAGATATATGGGTAGCAGTGGTTTGTTTGAACTCATAGAGAAGTTCCATGGCAGTATCATAACAAACTGGTATTTGGAAAAAGGACAAAAAGGCCTTGGCCAATGATTCAAAGGTGACATTAGACTCTGATTTTTCGTCTACATACCATTTCGCTGATGGGCCCATGAGAGTTATTTGAAATAACCTTAAGTAGATGGAATCATCCATGATGTTGTTTGAATATCACCATAAGTGAAAGGTCATAACGTGGTTGGCAGGATCTTCCCCCGGTTTTCCTTCAAATTTCAGAAAATATGAAGGTAGTTTGGTAGGCATATTGGGCCATGTGGGGTGATTTAAAATGGGATCATTCGTGAGTTTGGTCAAATCAGGAATGGTGAGTGATGCCAAGTATGGAATAGGTATATTTATCGGAGGATTAGTTCTAGCCATTGTGTGAGTAGGTAGTGGACCTGTCCCTTGAAAGAGATTTGGTGGGGTGGTACTTCTCCCTTGAGAAGAAGTTTGACCCTTACCTCCTTGTGGAGGAGAAATAATGGATGGATGGCCTTGGGAATTGGACCCAAGCAAAGTGGAACCAAGTAAATATGATCCCAAAATAGTAGTACTCACGAGGGTGTGAGATGGTTGAGCTAGTGAGTTGGCAAGACTAGGTACTCCTCCTAGAATGGGAGGGAGATTCTGCAAGCGTCTGGAATGATGGGGATTCTGTGGGTCCTCTATGGTTTCCGAATAGCAAAGTGAATGCGTGCAAATGGTGATAAGAGAAAAATATACGAACAAGAGTTTTGTATCTTTTAGACCTGCACAAAATAGGATAACTCACAATTGCATGTAATCAAATGAACATCATACATAAATGAACTATAAATAAGAAAGCATGTGGATAGGTGGATTTTGTCCACATGGGGGAAAAAAAACAAATGATCGTGTCCTAAAAGACGTATCGTCCTTCCTCTCAATTAGCACTGGGCCTTCCAATAACACTCAACAGTGGGGTCTGAAGCCACTGGAAGAGGAACTAGTGAGAGTTGAAGTAATAAGTTATAATGAAGGGTAGAGGGTGCATATCCTGAAAGAACTAGCGATATTTCCCAATAGCCACACAAAATCTGATCAAGGTGAGATTGCATCCCACAATTCCCACCTGGGTAGATGTCATAAGTTTTGACCACTAGGTACCTCGGTCAAAGTGCGGGATTTAGATTTTCGGCCTCAGAAATGGGTCACGGGTTGGATTCCCTCACAAGAGTTGGGTGACTCAAGGAGGGATGCGCAGAACAACCAGACCTCGGCCTTCGACCCTTCACATGTATCTCCCTACATTATGGTGTAGGAACACTTGACTTGGAGGATTTGAAATCTCCCTATTTATCAAATTCTACTCTTTGAAAATGTAAGAACTTGATAATGGGGGGTCATTTGGATGTCTACCCCCGAGATCCTACCTAGACTAAAAATTTCTTTTGGCACCACCTGTGGACGAAAATTTAGTGCGTTGGTTAGAAAATTTTAGATGTGGTGGTCTGAGATATTTGGGGTGTGGACCAATATCATTTTGAGTTAAATGGGTGTGGATAATTTCCAAAGAAGTAGTCAGATCTTTCAGAATTGCTTTGGAGAAATCCTACTTCGACCTCCACTATTCTGATGGAAATTATGTGTGTGAGGAGTGGCTTTGTGTGCAATAAAGTGACAAGTGTGCAAAGATTTTAATAAGTTAAGTGTGAGATTGCAGCATGTGGACTTCATGTGGTCCTTACAAATCTTCTTTACCTAGCTTACTATGTGTCTTTGGTACAACCTTGCAGAATATTTAAAGCCCTAAATAACTAGCAATGTGGACATATTGCTCCTTATAAATCCTTTAAGCTCCCTAGAATGTTGTTTACACTAAGAAAGCTCTTGAAAAATATCCTAGATTGCAAACATGTGGGAATGTATGGGCCCGTTACTTTGATCTTTAAACTTCCCTAGATTGTGATGTTAACTAAGAAATTATTTAGAAACTATCCTAAGTTTGCAACATGTGGGCATGTATGGGCCCTTACAAAATTTTTAAGATGATTTCAAAAAATAAAGAGGAACCCTAGGGGGGATTTGTCCTCTCCTAAAGATTTTTGTTAGGGGAGTTGAAACTTACTCTCAAACTCCTTTATGATTCCCAAGATCACACTAGGGTGCAAGGGAAGAGCATACATGAGGGTCAAAATTGGTTTCTAGTCCCACTTTAAGTGATTGTGTATGAAAGCAATAACTTCAACTTAAAATTTTACAAGCCAAATGAGCCATCCATGTGGCAAAAAAAGAAGAAGAGGAGAATTATGATTCTTTTTATCCCCTAAGTGTCTATGTTATCTAACCTTTCTTATGGGAAAGGATTCTAAGTGGAGTGTAGTTGCCTTAGAAAGTGCAGAGAAATAAAAATCTGAAGGCTAGGGGCCCTCAAACCATCCATAAAGACCCTTACAATTTTGAAAAACTGGAATTATGCGGGGGTTATAGTTCTGATAGGCGCATAGACGATGCACAATGCACAAAGTAATGAGGTCTATTTCATGCATAGTGTGTAGAGTGACCATTTGTGGGAAGGAAAATCCGCGCACTTCCTGTCACGCGTCGGGGGAGAAATTTCCAAGTGAAATACCCCTTCCTCAGCTCAGAATTTTGATTTTGGCAGGTTGGGCTAGGTCAATTTTGGTACCTGCAAGACAAAACAATCAAAATGAAGTGCTCTCAAGGCTCAAATAGGGAGGAATTTGATATCGATACCTAGTATGGTTGCCAATATGTTGTGTTGGTTTCGTCACTTGGGTGGGAAAACAACAACACTTTCATGTCTAGATGAGCCTTCTAGACAAGACATATGTTTTTGAGTGGGTTAGATAATCCAAACACATATGAAAACAAAGAAATAAAACTAAAATAACTAAGAAATAAATGTTAGAAAATTTGAGAAACTTAGAACCATGAAAATCAAACAATGACTTATGAGTCCCCTCTTTCTCCTTGGGAGGGCTCTTGAGTTCCCTAATTGAGAGCTCTTCACTCCTTACAATGGAAGAAATGGAAAATGGTGAAGAAAAACAATGCCTATTCCTTCAAGAGGTGAGTGGAATGGCCCATTGCAGTGGTGCTTGAAGGCTTCCAAGAGAAAAGGGGATTCTCAAAGAAGAATTCTTGCAACATAACAATACCTTGAAGATCTTGGTTTCTTAGCACACCCATGGCTCTTATTTATAGAATTCATACATGGAAAGATGTAATTGGTTCATAGTGTGAACAAGGGTCCGTTTAGGGCACCCTCTAGCCCTTGACCAGCCCCCAAGCTAGATTTCGCTCATATATGAGTGTCAAATCATGTTGGGGGTCGGACCAGAAGTGGTTGAGGGGCCGACAAGATCCATAAATGAGCCATTCATAGAAGTGCATGGATTTTCTCGTACACAGTCGTGCATTTTGCACATAGTGCATGCTGAGTCCTATGTTGGCCTGCGCACTGTGCACGTGCTCCCTTTAGTGATACTGCGCATTTTGATTTTTGACCCCAATTACATAGTTTTTTTCCTTCTGGATGAATTTTAGTGTTGTAGGTGAACTAATTGTTGTTGGCATTGATGTTTTTCCTTAACCATTTGTGTGCAATGTTGCAGACGATTTTTCAGTGATAACAACCATCTTCCATACTTGAGATGTGTAACCACATTCAAAGAACAAATTCTTTTTTAGTGTCCTTCACCTCACCACATATAGTGCATATTGAGGGTCCTTCAATGCCTCCTTTCTCAATATTTTTCACTATTAACTATTTCTCATGCAGTTTAATCTAGCAAAATAGGTTCACTTTTGGAATGCTATCACTCTTTCAAACACGATTCCTGTAACACCCTAGTTTTGATCCCTAGATTAATAATTGTAAGGCTTAAGAGCTTAGAAATGTAATAGCTTTTTGAATTTTAATAATAAAAATACCTCATTGGATGTAAACATACAAGGACAAAGTTATAGGGGGCTATGATTCCACAAGAGAGGGGGGTAGGTAAAGGGCCAGACCAAATTATTATATTTTATCAAACCCATCTTGGCATTAGTTGGGAAAATGAATTAAATGAGCTTCTTGGGGAAACACATGGTGTATTGTGAGGATTCATATATTTTGATAGTTTCTGGGGAACCTCTCTCATTCTTTCATTCTCATTCATTCTATTTATTGCTTCTTGAAGAGAGGAGGTGATATTCTATGTAGATAGCCATTGCTATTTGGTTGTATGAGAATACTAGTTATTTTCCAGAAAGGAAAAGATGCTTCAGTGCATGAAATAATTAACATTTAGGAAAAATTGTCCATAGATGAGAATCTCTAGAGATTCTAGCATTGATATTTCCTGACTAGATTGTACTTGAGCCATAAAAAGAAGTGGAATGGATTGAGGGACTACATTGCAGAGAAGGGGATTCATTTCTTTGCGTTGTGCATACTTAAGGGGAAAGAGAGATGGAAATTTGAGATTGATGTGTGATTGAGTAGACTATAATAGCATGGAAATTTGGTTGTCTGCGTGATATTAGAGTCATCCTAGGCATCCGTCCTTGTATTGGATTCATAGCCTCAACTTGGGGGTGATTTGCTTTAAGAGATTTGGAGCAGTAGTTGTTGTGAGAAATCTTACCCTGTGGATAGGCTAAGCTCCCCTTTGGACCAAGACCCCAATCTTTGGTCCAAAGACATAAGTGAACAAGTGGTTACTACTTTCCCTATAGATCTAACTCAATCAATCAATAAAGAGAGAAGAAGAATGTGGCTTACCTTGTTGCGATGTTCGTCCTTGCTGCTCCAATCCCTAGGCTAGATCTCCAAGATCCTCAACGCAATTGAAGTCCTTCAAATACTAGCAAAGGAACTATTCCTCCTACTCTAGATGATTAGACAAAGAAAATCTATCTATGAAGACTGAAACGAAAATAAACAAGAAAATGTAGAACACATGAACTTGAAGGGAATAGTCAAAGTTTATATTAATTAGAAAGCCAAAAAGAGGAACTTACAAAGCATGCTTGACATTGCAATAACTTCTCCAAGCTCTCCTCATCCATCCCTTGCATGAAAACCTTGAAATAAAAATGTTGATGCTTCTCCCAAGATTAAAGGTTTGATATTTGAAGTCTTCCCCCCTTCACCTTGGAAATACCTTCAATATATAGGCTTGAGAGGCACAACCACTATGAGATAAAGAGGGATATGGTTGAGGATATGGATCCTTAAGTTGGAATTATATCCTAGGATAGAGCCATAGTATAGGAGTCGAGCACAACCAACCTCATCCCAAGAGAGTTGACCCTTAGGAAAAGGTGGAGAATCCCATAATTTCCTCTAACAAGACTAGCAGTTCCCCCTAGTGAGAGATAGAGCACCATGGCTCCCCCTAAGCATGGAAAGAGGAGTGTTGGTTCCCCCTCAACATGGGTAAGGGAGCACCACCCTTCTAAAATGCCAAAAAATGGTTGATTTTTCCAAGAAAAAGGTGTGTTTTGATTGTCAGATGATAGGGCTTCTTCTTCCAACATGACTTACGGATTGTGACAAATTTTTTTATGGTGTAAATGGGTTGTGACACTTAACAAAGAGAATGTGAAACTTGGTAAGGTGCATACGACACTTGAGACAATGCATGTGACACTTAACAAGGTGCATATGTCACTTTGCGACACTTGCGACACTTAGGGTGCGACACTCATGTGTGACATTTTGGTGTGTAATAGTAGTGTCTATGGTTGAGTGGAGTGTTCGATGTCTGAAACCATTTGGTGTGGGTATTGATAAATATAAGCATTCTCTATGTATTTAATTCATGCTATATTTTGTTGTGTTTATATTGTGCTTATTTCTGTTGTGTTTTTACTTCATAATGTGTATATTGCATGAGATTTATGCATTTTATATATTGTACACATTTTCTTTCTTGCATGCATGGTCTGTTGATAGGAATGCTTCTTTTTTTAATTATCATGGTATCATAAGTTTGAAATCCATCACAAATTCCAGTTCTTGAGGTACCCTGTAATTTGGGTACCTTACATTGTGGTATTAGAGATTAATTTTTGTTGCGACATGACTCGATGGGGAGATGGTTATTTTACATTATTGTATCAAAGTGAAGGTTTCAACACTAGACCTATATGGGCAGAGACCAGTGCGAATTTGTTAAATTCATTGTTATAGTGTTCAATCTATGTTGAAATTAGGTGGAAATGATGAAATAAGAGAGAAATCCCTATTTTTTGGGTGAATCTAGTGTGTATTGGCCGCAAAGTGTTCAATGGGTGAGTGTAGGGTCAAAATCAGCCACATGAAGCTTAGTGTAGATATTCTATGGTGACCCCATGCAATTTTTCTTTGAATTTTTACTTATACCCATCAATAACCCATATTAGTTTTGATCTTGAAATTGAATGTTCAAAATCACTGTGGATGAAGTAAAACATTCTAAGTTAAATTAAGTTCCCTGAAGACATATTGTCGAGTTCATCGATGTCACAAATTCTTCAGACCACCGAAATAAGTTTTTCTAAGTCCATCAAAATAGCTTTTTTATAGTCCATTGAGAGAGTTTTTCATAACCCCCCTAAAAAGAAGTTTTTCTAAGTCTGCAAAAATAGTTTTTCTAAGTTCACTAAAAGAGTTAAGTCATAAACTCTTGAAAAATATAGTTCATTTTGCAGGCCACCGAAGTATGTTTTTTTGTTTGCCGATGGAAGAATAATTTTGTGTCAATTTTCACATGAAACTCTGTGACTAATTTTCAGATCTAAAAATTGCTTCCTAGTGAGCTAACAATAAATCCTAGCTGTTATCACTGAATAATTTTACATTGGAAATTATTGATTGAAAATATATACAAAAAAAACAACAATATCAAAGATGAATCATCAATACACATGAGACACAAGGGTCGTGAATCTGGGTGTCTATTTTCCTTGTTTTTTGAGAAAATAAAATATATTTTCAGACGTTTTTCAACTTTCATAAACCGAATTATTATTTTTATTTAGAGTTTAACTTTACACTAAAAACAAAAACTTGTCATGAATTTTGTTAGCTTTCTATTGATGATTTTTTGATTTTTTTTTATTGACATTTGATATGTCAATTTAGTGATTGTTTGACAATATGTTCCTTAAAAATGAAAGCACTGATCATGAGTTATGTTTATTAACACCAATTTAATCATTACTAAACTTTTGTTTATGAAAAATGAAATATGCTACAACAATCCAAACAAACTCTGTTAAAGTATCACTATAGTTTTGAATACAATAGATGAATATTATACTTACTACAATTTTTTGAATTTGACCAATAGGAAAAATTTGCAGATTTTAAACATGTTTAGATTGACACCATGTATGTGCCTTAATTTTTATTGAAAATTAAAATCTAAAAGTACCCTTTTGAAGATGACAATGAAAGGTTATGTAATATAAATTTTCCATAATTTTCGACTGTGTATTATTGCATATATTGATTTTTCGTTTTACTGAATCATTACGTCATCTAAAAATAACATGCAGGCATGTTTTTATAAAATAAACTAAAATTACTAAAAAACAATTAAATTGAATACAAATTGTATAAAATGAAAGTAGATTCAATTTTGAAAATGTTGGTACTAGTTCTGAAACCAGACTCATAGTATTTTAAGGAGTCTGCTCCTCCCCAAGTTGGATTAAGCTGAAGTGAACACATACTTTTATGAAAAGTGCAATAGTTACAGGTTTTCGGTCGAACCAATAGTTCGATCAAAAGTTATTTTATTATTATTATTTTTTTTTATATGTCTGGCGGAATTAGCAACTAGTTGGGCACGTGCTCGCATTACACGTGGCCGTGTTATCCAACTTCTACCACTATAACCTCCAGGTGTTCCCATGATGCCCCTTATGCAACACACATTGTAAGTCGGGGGGAATTGAACTCAAAACCTCATGGAACTTCATTTTCACGGCACTTGCCAATTGAGCTACCCCCCCGGGGGCGATCAAAAGTTATTTTTAATGGAAAATTGTTGTTAGATTTAAAACTTATTTTATATTTTTCAAGGGTGTTGTTGGATTTAACTTTCGACCGAAAAAACATTTCGTCTTAAAAATTCAAGAGTTCGGCCAAAAATATACCATTAGCAATTTTCACACTCGATTATCATGAAAGTCTTACCCAGATTCATGATTTTACCCACAAATTTTATGTTTTGCAACTTTGTGTCAATTTGAGAAATTATGAGGGCAAAACTAGCCCTCCCAGCCAATACGAATACACCAAAATATGAGGAAAGGCTTGTCCTCCAATAACCAGTAAAAAAAATAAAAAAAAAATCCATGGAAAGTTCCTCTACCCAAAAATCTATTGCACACCACCTGTATGGCCTGTTGATGTCACCTATACTGTTGCTGACATTAGCTTGTATGACTTGTATGGACATGCTCCTACCTAAAAAAATTTGTATGGGTGTACATGATTCACCTTATTGCAACCCGCATACATACATGACTATTCAAACTACAATCCTTGTATGTACGTGACTGTGCCCACTACAACTCACTTATGTATGAAACTGTGCCCACTGCAACCCACATACATGCATGAAAAACTATACAGACACTTCCATACGATTCACTCCACTCATACAATTTCTTCCTTCTGTGGTTTTCTCTCTCTCCTAGGCCAAATTTTCCAAAGTTATAGACATTCTTTTGTTGAAATCACCAAGCCTCCTAGCACAAGTGGTCACTCCCTTATGTTAGCTTCATTATGTCTCCACACACGCTCTACACAAATAAATGTGACAATGATCTATCTCCTTTATATACAATCCTTAGGGGTCATCATAGAAGCTCCTCCACAAGTCAACATCAAATTAGACTTTCTTCTGGGTGTGAAGCCCCAACACAAACCCACAAATCCCATCACCAAATCCATGAATCCCCAACTTCATTTCAAAGGAGGTTTTCCCAAACAAAGAGTCCAAAATGGCATCAACGATGATTCCCACATGCCTGACACCTAGGCCACATGATAATACCTGCCAAAGATACAAAAAATCAACACTCACTCTTAGTAATGGAGGTATTCTCACCAAACTCCACAATCACCTGAAAGTAGCTCTATCTCCCATCCCGAGAGTAGCTATGTCTCCTGTACTGGATCTGCTACCAAATCTTCTCTCCAATCTTCCTGATTGGTTGTTCCCTCTATCACCGAAGAAAATCCTAATGTATGGAATGATCCCATCTTCGAAGATGCCTTGCTCCTAGAATCCTCCTGCTCCTAAGAATCCTTCCTATCCATCTCAACCTATGTCACCCTCTTGAAAGTCTTGGAATATGACTCTCTCCTACATGGACTTGAAGGTAAGCTCCCATTGAACGAATGACTCTCCCTTTGAGCCTCCTGACTCCCTCTAAATTCATTGACTACCTTAGAATTCAAACTCCCTCTAAGTCTACACAACCTCCGCTGAAAAGTCTTGGGAAGATGATCCTCCCTACTAGATCCTAAGGGACGATTCCCTCTGAAATTTGGCTCCCTCTGAGTCGTCACTATTGGTGGGGCTACCTGCCTCATCATTGGTAAAGCTACCTACTTCCTTTGAACTTGTGTTGTTGGTGGGGCCACCTTCCTCACCACTAGTGGAGCTATCTTCTCCTCCTCATGCTAGCCAAATAATCCATAGGCTATCCCCTCAGCCTATATAGGTTTCCCTCCCTAACTCCAAGAACCACCGCTAATTTGAAGCTATATCGTCTAGGCACAAACAACACCTGTCCACGTCGAAACAACATTGCATAGCCCTACTCCTCAATCGTTAAGGCTGAGAACAAACTCTTGGCACCCATAAAACATTTTCCTATTGCAATACATCCCTTGACTACATCCAGAATACCATTTATCCATATCCTTGTACTACATGCTTGGTCCTCATACCAAGCTCCACATACATACCTGAGTCAGACACTGTGAAGATCATGAAAAAATATCATGTCCTTGTCATGTGTTGGTGGTTACCACTATATAAGAACCATTCAATCCTCTAAGGAAAGCATCCTTCTTCCCCAAGTCATGACCATCCAATGAAATTATGCCTGAGTCCAACATCCAAGTCACCAAAAAACTCTCCATGTCTACACATGCTACAAATGATCTTATATCCTTGTCTGAAATGGTCCCAAGCTATAGTTGGATACTTAGTATAATCCACTCTAGACCATTGCAATTCATATCTTCAATTTTCCTCATCCTTTTGGATCAAATACCTCATACACCGTCATACCTTGATAATGTACACCTCTCTGGTCTGATGAAGACTTTATCTTGTCAACCTGCCATCCACACGAAGCTATCTTTCCTGTGCCAAAGCACCTGATCTACACCCATCACAACTCACTATGACAAGTCACTGGAATTCCATCCCTGGAGTTCGAAACCCACCACACAACATACTTTTGGGAACCCATCTCTCTGCCAATCCACCAAAACTCCCAACCTGCCACACCACCAAGCTACAATAGTCCACAATTCCTTGTATGAATAGTTTGCTCTATGTTTCAAACTAGAGACCATCTAACTTGTTGCGACTTGCAACTGTCAATGCAGATCCCTCTCAGAGTTAACTCCTCAACATTGCTATAGCTCCCTCTCAAAGATGTCAGATGTGACCCGTTCAAATAGAAACAAGAAATATGCAACCAAATGTGCCAAGTATGTGTCTCAAATATGATCCCCTTCTCTTAAGATCCTAAGCTCTAATACCATGTCAATTTTCACATGCAACTCTATGTGACTAATTTTCAGATCTTAAAATTTCTTCCTAGTGAGCTAACAATAAACCTTGTCTATTATCATTGAACAATTTTACACTAAAAATTATTGATTGAAAATATATGAAACAGAAACAACAAGATCAGACATGAATCATCAATACACATGAGACACAAATTTTATGTTTTATAAATTTATCAATTTCAAAAATTCTAAGGGAAAAATCATCCCTCTCAGCCAATACAAATTCAACAAAATATGAGGACAACCTTGTCCTCAAATAACCAAAAAAATAAGAAAAACTAAACCTCAGCAAATCCCTGGAAATTTCCTCTGCCCACAAATCTGCTACAAACCACCTGTATGACCTAATGACATCACTTGTACTATTGTTGATGTTAGCATGTACGAACCTACTCCTGCCTAGAAATATTTGTATGAATGTACATGATTCACCTTACTGCAACCCATGCACATACACTCTTGTTCCCACTACAACCCGTGTACGTACGTTATTGTTTCCACTGCAACCTATGTACGTACGTGACTATGCCCACTATGACCCACGTACATGCATGAAAAAACTGTATGGGCACTTTCGTACTATTCGCTCCACTCATACAATTTCTTCATTATGTGGATCTCTTTCTCTCTTAGGGAAGATTTTCCAAAGTTATAGAAGTACCTTTGTTAAAATAACCAAGCCTCCTAGCACAAGTGGTCACTCACATATGCTAGCTCCATCATGTCTCCACACACACACTACACAATGAAATGTTACAATTGTTAGAAAAACAACATCGTGGAGCAATAAAATAAAAAAAAAGTGGAAATAAAACATAGAAGATACACAATACAATAGAGACACAGATATATGTGGTTCACCTAATGTGGACTACGTCCACTAGAGAAATTGTCAGGTTCTTCCTTTTTATTATCCATCAAAATGAAGGGATACAACCTACAACACACCTGTTGTAACTTCCTCTTCTTTCTCTCACAATATCCTCTCTCAGAATACAATATTCACAATAATCCACATCCACAATATAATTCCCTCATAAAAGAGGGTTTCCTTCTAGGGAAAAAAACACTAACATAACTTATATTGTCAGATCTACGGCCTTATAATGAACGATCCAGATTGACTACAAAATTACAATATTTGAATTACAAAAAAACAAAAATTTCGTCCCCCTCATGGTTTGGGGGGGGGGCATGAATTGTATATCCTGAAGTTTATTTAACTTGCATATAACTAGGAAGATAATCAGGCTCCACAATGAACAACAATGACCTATCTCCTTTATATACAATCCTTAGGGGTCATCATAGAAGCCCCTCCATATGTCAACATCAAATTAGATTTTCTTGTGGGTGTGAAGCCCCAACACAAACCCACAAAGCCCATCACCAAACCCATGAAGCCCCATCTTCATTACAAAGGTGGTTGTCACCAAACGAAGAGTCCAATGTGGTGCCAATGACGATTCCCACGTGCTTGACACCTAGGCCACTTGGGAATACCTGCTGAAGCTACAAAACATCAACATTTTGGAGTTCACCTATGGAAAGAAAAAAATTCAACCCGCCAAAGAAACCTTTTTGTAGGCTGCCGAAGTGCATTTTGGATATTTTTGATGAAGAAGAATTTTGAGTTTGCCGAAAGAAGAAAAATTGAATTTGCTGAAGAACCTTTTTGTAGTTTTCCAAAGTGCATTTTGTGGGTTGTCAATGGAGAAGAAGTTTTTAAGTTCTCCAAAGAACGTTTTTTGAGTTCGCAGAATAACATTTTTTGAGTTTTCCGAAGAATATTTTTCGAAGTTTTCTAAAGGAAGTTGTTTTAAATTTGGTTGAGAGACAAATTTTAAAGTCCAATGAAAAGAAATTTTTTGAGTTTGGCGATGGAAGAAATTTTTAGTTCAATGAGGGAAGATAATTTTAGTTTGTGATGGAAGAATTTTGGAGTTTGTTAATGAAGGAAGAAAATTGATGATTGGCAATGGAAGAATGCTCCAGCTCACCAATGAGGATGGTGACATGGTCGAGTCATGGATTAACATGTGGAAATCAGTGCAACGTTAGAAGCCACGTTCCATGCCATGTAAGCTAGATTTCCACATAACATGATGATGGTTTAAAAAAGGTCTAGAGACAAAAAATTGTTTTGGACATAACTGGAGTAGATTAACTGAGAACCAGATGGAATTTAAAGGGTATGTCTATAGTAAGGAGGCCTACAAAAGTGTGAGTGAGGGTCACTAACCAATTTTTCTCCAAATTTCTAGAAGAGGTAAATTAGTGTTTTTTAAAGAATAGGGTGGCACTCTTTGAAAAAGATATTTTTATTGCTGATTTTTTTATAGCAGGTCCAAGAAGTAAGATGAAAATACCCAATGGACAATTTTTCCAAGTCCCAAGGGGTTTGGAATGGAGACACAAAAACCTGCCAAAATTCACTGTTTTGGGCCACTTTTGTTAGATTGTAAGTCTCGAGATAATCAAAAAGTCCAAGACACATTGATATGATTTATAAACCTTATCTATTGATGAGGGGTTGTCATGATCCATTCATGAGTTGTCAATGAGATCTACATCTAGATCTAGTCCTATCTATGTACTATAAATTCACATCATGAGTTTAATACAATGAACATCATAATGGATTAAGGAATTTTCCACCATTTCTTGTCAAGTTCTTCTTGTGCTCCAATTATTAACTTGGTATCATGATGCAAACCCCCACCACCCCAGGGGCTTGCACAACCTTTTGATCTAAGGATCGTTCACAGTAGGGAGTCGAATCAGATCTCAGGCTCCTATTGAGCCTTCAAAATCTTATACCACGGGCCTTATTTCTCTTCCCAGTGCACAAATCTACGTTCACGAGGGTCCTGACACTCCAACAGAGTCTTCCATGTGACCTCAGGCCAAATCCGTGGGATGAATTTTTGAATGGTGGGAACTATGGCACTTAGGAACTCTGGGATTCGGGATTTCCAACAATAACAACTCATGATTTTCCCAAATGTCGAATATGCTAATGACTGAACAATGTCATGGATCAACGACTCTTAGTGTATGCCGAGATCTATGGCTTACATGTGTTTCAGGTCTCTGCACTTTGGGAGTCCTTACCCAATGACCATGCAAATACCCTGAATTTTCTTATTTCAAAGATGCGAATCAGACAGCTGGAGGTTGCCTCAGATCAACGGTGGATCTGTACTCTGCACTCCAGACTTTAGAGCATTCCACATCTCAACTTGCACTTCCTCTCGAATCTACGAGCTCCAGATATATGGGAGGTTCAATCAACAGTGCATGTGCTCTTGCAAATGGACGGTCGAGATGGGCTCCAGCCTTCGTGCCTTTGGGAGTTCTCGACCCAGAATAAAATACAACCCAATTCCTCTGGAATGCTATATTTTTGGACTCCGAGATCTATTGACACATGGCTCCACAAATTGACGGTCTAGATTCACACTGGATCCCGGGACTTCGGTAATTTCGTCTCCTCCACAACACTTACATGAAAATATTTGAATGCACGAAGTCTGAAGGACTTCAAGGGTTATTACCCACACTACTTTCCCATATCTAATTGCTAGGAAAGGTTGTGTTAGGGACCCAACCTACCTAACCCCTCAAGTGGGTAGAATAATATATTTCCATGTAATAAAAGTAAATATTAATAAGGCCTAACAATACGGAGGAATAACTCAAATGTAAGAATACCTAATAGAAGCTTCCACTTCTAGAAGGATATTCCTCTAGATTTTTCTTTTGGATATATAGATTTAGTATAAATAGGAATAGAGGGCATGAGAAGTTTTTTCTTGGATGTTATTGTAATATAGCTCTATTTTGCTGGAGGTTTCCCCCATTTCTCTCAGTAATCAAAGTTCTCTTTCTTGCGTTATTATGGTATTATCTTGGTATTATTGTGGTATTGTTATGGTTATATAATTGTTTCTATACCATTTCTAGCTAATTATTTATGTTTTGCATACTATTTTATATCTGGAAAACTACAAGTGGTATCAGAGCACCTTCCTCGACAAAAAATTGTGGGTTATTTTTTTTCTAGGGTAGATACGTATTCCGAGAAATTAAAGCTACAGAGATCTATCGTTACACGCATAAACCTGCGGTCGAGGATTCATACATGCAGGAAATACAAGTGGTACTTAAGCACACATCTGTTGGCCACCCTTGTAACCCCTGTTGGTACCCCTTTGAGTAGTAGCGCATCAAACATCACCTGTATATAGATCGACCTAGATCTCTTGAATCCCTCCATAGATAAATTGATCGACCGCCTGACTGATATAGTGCCACTGAGAAAAACATTCGAGAAGATACTCTCTAGTACCTGGGTAGTCGGGTAGTACGACTAAGGGCACGGTCTATCCTCCTGTTGTAGGAAAATTCCCCTGTGGATAGGTGAATTTCCTCTTGGATTCTAGACCCCTATACTAAGATAGAAAGATGATAACATTGGACACTAATATCCCTTTGAATCTAATTACCTAATCACAAAGAGAAGGAGAAGGAAGAAAGTGTGATGCACCTTATCTCGGTGTTTGTCCTCACTTCTCCAATTTGAGCTTGATCCCTGAGCTCCTTTTCACCATTCGACACCTGCAATGCAATGGAAAACAAGAAGACAAAGAACTCCTACTCTACTCTATAATATTAGTCTAATCAAATTCATCTATAATAGACAACATATGTGAAGATACACATATTAGAAGGGAATAGGCCAAGCATATATTAATGAGAATTCAAAAGAGATACTTACAAACCATAGATGAATTCACACCAACCTCTCCAAGTCCTCCTCATCCAGCCGTTGCAAAAATATCCCAAAATCATAGGTTTGATATCCTAAAGATTTCTCCCAAGACCATAGGTTTTATACCTCAAATTTGATTCCCCCATATCCATGGAAAACCCTCATTATATAGGATTTGGAGGCTTAACTACCATGGAGAGGATCACTCATCAGATCCAATAAAAAGGGATCTCCAAGATATTTAGGGAGTAAATATCTCTTAAGGATTTTAGGGAGGAAATATCTCTCAAGTATTTTAAGGAGGAAATATTTCAACCATCCATGAGATCCTCCAACTTCCCTTAAAAATAGGAAACCAAATGTGAGGTGGATTCTCACACTTAATTAATTTATTTTGCATGAATATTAACAATAATTCATGTGCACTTGATTCTCACACTTAATTAATTTTTTTTTCATGAATATTAATAATAATTCATGTGCACTTGGTATTTTGGCCTTCATGTAATATATCCCTCCTCCACATTGATTAGGGATTGTGACATAGGTTATTCCATGGTGTCAAGGTGTATGAGACACTTATATGACACTTACGACACTTAGGGCGAGGTACCTAGGTGTGAAAAATTCATGTGTAACATAATGCCCCCTAAAGTGTGAGGTCAGAAGAGATAATGATGGCCAAAACACTTTACAAATCTTTAATGCAAGGGTGTGGAGTTGGATAAATTGGAAGAATCTGCAAACAACCATCAAACAATATTAAAAAATGTTCCATTTCCGAGGCAGGAATAACTATGATTTGAATATGAGATGACTCAAAGCACGGTCGTCGACCAATACACTGCGGATCCATGAAAAATATTGACTAAGGATATGGCCACCAAATATACAATGTGGATCCATACCTCCATGACATGAACTTATCGTAGCCATGAAAAATACACAGTGGAGCTACGAGATGATAAAATATAGCCATAGACCAATAAAATGTGGATCTATGTGATAGTCTATACATCAGCATGCTCAAATGATCTCCTTTCGCAACCTGGGCAAACAAGATATTAGAGTGAATTCTCAACCCAGGGTCTTTGCCCCAATCCCGATGTTGTACGAATCTAGTCATGTGAATAGATGTTTTGATGTCGAACATGGTAGAAACCACTTGATTACCAGTCATTGAGGTAAACCGTTAACAAGTGCGAGGGAAATAACCAATGATGTCAATGACTCCTAAGGTACCCTAGTACATTCCAACGAATGTGAATAAATGAGCTGAGGTTGAACATTCTTGGAATCATCCAATCAGAGGTCAATGATGTAAACCCACTATCGAAAGCGAGGAAGCCTGCCATTGAGGCATGCAGGTCCCAAGGTACTAATTGGTTTCTAAGTCTAATTCTCATATGATGTGTTGAATTCGAAAGGAAAAGACTTGTTGAAGGAGGGCCTTGATGTATCTCCTATCATCGACACGAAACTGTCACAGGAAAGTGATGTAATATGGTGAATCAAATGAGTATGGATTGACATATGAAATAAAAACTAGCAATACTGCAGATGGATGGTTTGAAGTGAAACTTCCCTTGAACATGATGAGGCACGAAAATTGACTTGGTAGCATTGACTCGACGAGTACCAAGAATGTAATGTGACGACAATAAGAGAACTCTTTGACCAGACGAAAAAGTATGGTGACACATGGAATTGGTATGACTCAGAGACAAGCAAATTAACCAACTGTAAGACGAGATGCAAACAGGTGCCATGTTCAAGGGAGACAAAAGATGTCATAAAAGATTCTCAAAAACTTGACCCACTTCCTTCAATTTTTCCTCCACCCACATAGATGAGTACCTATTTTTAATTTAGAAAGCTCAAGGAGGGTAACACATGCTCAATATAACTCACCTTTGGTAAGTTCCTCCTCCTTTATTTAACAAACTGGAAGAAGTAAGGGTTCATTCCCATATGGGCCCTTCAATGTGTAGTTTAGTGAGTCCAAAGAAGGAAAACCTGGTGGTTTTTCATGTTTAGAGAGTCTAAAAATAAATTAAAGGTGACTCCAGGGTTGTCCTTTTTCATAATTTTAGTCTCGTGAGGCTGAAAAAGAGATAAACTACCACTCGAAAGATGCCCTTTCAAAACTTTTAACGAGTGAAAGGAAGCAATATCACTCGACAATCTTTTCATGTTTAGAGAGTCTGAAAAGAGATTAAAGGAGACTCCAGGGGGTTCCTTTTTCGTATAACCTTTACGAGTCCAAAAAAGTGAAAAAAGTATACTCGGTTACATCCTCATGTTTTTACGAGCACAGGAAAGAACAAAGACTAAGCTCGGTAACTTAGTCTCATGTATTTACGAGCATGAGAAAGAACAAAGACTAAGCTCATTCTAGAAAAAGACTACTACATTAAGATGGGAATGACCTTTGAATGAGGATCACTCCTACTAGCGTGTCTCTCTGGAGGTAATTTCCCCCCAAATTATTTGGAAAACGTAGGCGATTTTCCTTCAACATGATGTCCAGAGGCTGGAGATATGCCCCCCAGGAGTTGTTTCCTCCGATGACTCTTCTTCTTTCCTCATTTAGGTTTCTGGTTACTAAGGGAAACATTTTCACTAGGCGAAGGAAAATAAAGTTCAAGTACTTGATCCAAAGTGAGAATCGATTATAACGAAGGGGGGTCTGTTTCACTTTTTAACGTGCTTGATAAAGATAATGAACTATGCTCATGGATCTAGTTTCAATCCCCAGATTTCTATTTCATTTTTTAATGAGCTTTCCACAGAGAGGAAAACTATGCTCATGACTATGCTTAATCAAGGCTTCCAAGAGGATAATTCTCTGGAAGGAAACCATGTCAAGGGAAAAAACTCGGTCATGGCTTCCAAGAGATCTTCACTGGATGGAAGAACAATGCTCTGGAAGGAACACATGTCGAGGGCCGGGTCAGGGGTAAGGAGATCATTCTCTACTAGCCCTATCAAAGAGATCACCATGTCAAGTACTGGATCTAAGTCATAAGAGGTTGAGCTTACAGTGAGAGGATCATCTTCATAGGAAATTGAAGGCATGGGAGATAACACCACATAATTGACCTATGGTGGGGGCGATATTGTCTGCATATAAGAATCGTTTAGGAAGTTCATTGGGTTGGTAATAAATTCAAGACCAACGAATGAAAGTTGATCAATAGCCACAATTCTTCCATCGCGAGGGAAATATATCACATGAAAAAGAGTGGACAAAATAGCTTTTATGGCATAGACATAATCTCACCCAAGGAGTAAATAAAAATACAAGGGGTCCTGGACTACCATAATGTCAATAAAGACAATTTTCCCTCCCAAAGTTATGGTAAACTAAGGAAGGACTCCTAAAGGGTGACTGGTTCTTCTGTTAAAAGCTAACAGATTCTGCATAATTGGTACAAGTTGAGGATAGCCGAAACCTTGCCAAGCAATAGAGGATAAAATATTAATGGACGCACCTTCATTTATCAACGTCCGAGGAACGTCCCAAACACAAACCTATACTGTAATCTTGAAAGGAATGTGAGAGGGAAGACGACATCCAGTTAGCGCACCCCAATTAAAAAGGATGGCCTCATTACTTGGAGGGGGTTTCACGGGAGAAGGAGGAATGCCCCCCAACATGGTAGATTATGTATCAACGAGAAAAACATGGGAAATATCGGGTTTACTCTCTATAGGGAGAGTAGGATCGACTAATGATGGGATCAGATCAACAACTTGGGTTTTATTCTCCAAGGGGAGAATGGGGTCGACGCATGGAAATAGATCGACCACTTGGATTTTAGGAAAATTCCCCTGTGGACAGGTGAATCTCCTCTTTGATTCTATACCCCTATACTAAGACAGAAAGATGATAACATTGGACACTAATATCCCTTTGAATCTAATTACCTAATCAGAAAGAGAAGGAGAAGGAAGAAAGTGTGATGCACCTTATTCCGGTGTTTGTCCTCGCCGCTCCAATTTGAGCTTGATCCCCGAGCTCCTTGGCACTGTTCGACACCTGCAATGAAATGGAAAACAAGAAGACACAAAAATTCTACTCTATTGTATAAGATTAGTCTAATCAAATCCATATATAATAGAAAGCATATGTGAAGATACACATATTAGAAGGGAATAAGCCAAGCACATATTAATGAGAACTCAAAAGAGATACTTATAAATCGTAGATGAAGTCGCAACAGCCTCTCCAAGTCCTCCTTGTCTAACCCTTGCACAAAGCTACCAAAATCATAGGTTTGATATCTTAAAGCTTTCTCCCAAGACCATATGTTTGATACCTCAAATTTGCTTCTTCCATCTCCATGGAAAGCCCTCATTATATAGGATTTGGAGGCTTAACCACCATGGAGAGGATCACTCATCATATCCACTAAAAATGGATTTGAAAGATATTTAGGGAGAAAATATCTCTTAAGGATTTTTAGGGAGGAAATATCTCTCAAGGATTTTAAGGAGGAAATATTTCAACCATCCATGAGATCCTCCACCTTTCCTAAAAAATAGGAAACCAAATGTGAGGTGGATTCTCACACTTAATTAATTTATTTTTCATGAATATTATTAATAATTCATGTGCACTTGATTCTCACACTTAATTACTTTCTTTTACATGAATATTAATAATAATTCATGTGCACTTGGTATTTTGGCCTTCATGTAATATATTGCTCCTCCACATTGACTAGGGATTATGACATAGGTTATTCCATGGTGTCAAGGTGTATGAGACACTTATATGACACTTACGACACTTAGGGCGAGGTACCTAGGTGTGCAAATTTCATGTGTAACACCTCTTTAGTTGGTGCCCTGATATATTGTGCCGAGTACTACTGTTGGACCCCGCACATATATCAGAGAGATATAGTGCAGGGAAAACCCTTGTCTATAGAACCCTTGAATACCCTAACCCTTGGGATGGAAACAATAACATAATAGACAATATCTATTGCTGTGCAACTGTGTCTTTTGCATTCGGGTTGCAAAATTACTACACATTTCTTCCTATTAAGCATTTGGGCATTTCGTCATTGCAATACTCTTAATATAGTGGTCCTATTGGCACACTTATTTGGGACCTATTCCATTGGATTCTCCTTTTCTCCCTGATCGTAGTCATACCCTTCATTTTTAATCCTTTTTGTTTCAGTGGACCTGAACCCTTCCTAGTTTCCCTATTTTTCCACCTATTCCATTATATTTCCCTTTTCACACTGATTGTCGTGGTACCTATCACTTACACGTCCTTTTTGTAGTCCCACCCACCCATTTTTCATTACCCACACTTCCCCTTTCCAAATGGCCAACACTCGCAACCAATAACTCCAAGCTTCCATCAATCAAACCCATGCATCCATCAAACATATGACATGTGAGATTGGCTCTACCAATTCTCACATTGAAAAAGTAGAGCACAAATTTTACACCATGAAGACAACTTCATAGCACAATTTACTGCCCTCCATTCTATTGTCAATCAACTGTTGAACTTCCCTATGGGTCCTTCCTCATCAGACCAACCCGATGTTGTTGATTCCTCTCATTCTTTGCAGTTTCAATCCAACTCCTTTCAGCATGAACCCCATCTTCCCTATGTAGAGGTCAATACATTATATGGCTCAGATCCTACGGGTTGGGTCACTCAAATGGAGCATTATTTTTCTTTGCATGGTATTAATGACGAGTTGGCCAAACTTCATTATGTTGTCCTCTATATAGATCCTGAATGCTGGCACTGGTGGCAATGGCGTAAAAATTCACGTCAGGGGTATATTTTTTGGACCCAGTTTGTTGTAGAGATCTATGCCCACGTTGATACTGATACCCACTATCTTGGTCATTTGACCAAGTAGAAACAGTTAGGCACAGTGGAATACTTTATCATTTCTTTTGAGCATTTGGCCTTTCGAATAGAGGGCATGTCAGATGCGTTCTTCCATGAATTCTTTATCAATGGCCTCAAGGATGAAATCTGATCCCAGGTTCTCATGGCCCACCCTTAGACTTGGTTGGAAGCTACTAAACGTGCTAAAGAGGCCCACCAAGTTGTTTTCTCCTAAAAAAAAAAACCCTCTTTTGTTCCTTTCCCTCGACCCACTAATCCTAACCCCCATGTCACTCCCCTCAAGGTCCAGAAACTAACTAGGGATGGAATGGATGAATGCCAATTGAAGGGTCTTTTCTATAATTGTGATGAAAAATATTTTCCAGGGAACAAGCGTAAGGACCAAATTTTTTTTATGGCCATTTCAAAATATGTTCCTGAAGATGATGTGACAGGTCCCCTTGTTGAAGAGCCCTCCCTTCCTAATGCTACCCAGGAGCGTGATGACCCACCTGAAGTTGACCCACTTATTTTCTTGCATGCCCTCACTAGATTCTCTGCCCCACAAACCCTCAAGTTGATTGGCTATATTAAACATAGGAATGTCATCATTTTTGTTGACAGTGGTAGCACCCACAATTTTATTCAGTGTCGCATTACCCACAAAACCAATTGCTATATTCGTGCTGTCAATAATTTTCAAATCATGATAGCCAATGGTGGGTCCATGAAATGAGGTGGGCGTTGTGAAAATGTTCATCTTCAAATTGGACATTACCACTTGAAATATCATATGTTTTCCATTGACATGGGAGGTTGTGACATTATGCTAGGTGTTGAATGGTTACACATATTGGGTCTCATTCTTATGGATTTTAAGGAATTAACCATGCAATTCTAACAGGAGGGACAAAGGTATCAATTCCAAGGTCTCTTAGTTGGTTCTCTTGAGATCATTAGTTCCCATCGCATGGAAAAACTCCTCAAGAAAGGCCACTCTGGTATTATTTCTCAACTCCATTCTATTCGAGCTGTTGAGACACCCTTTGTGCATCCGAACCTCCAAGCTATCCTTTCCACACATCAAGCTATTTTTTCCACCCCTTAGGGAATTCCTCCTTCTCGTGGTGTTCATGATCATTCCATTCCCCTTGTTCCTGGTAGTCTTCTTCCCAATGTTCGCCCTTATTGTCATCCCTTTTCCCAAAAGAATGAAATTGAGAAAATAGTGCAGGAATTTCTCCAAGAGGGTGTTATTTGCCCCAGTACCATCCCTTATTCTCCCCTTGTGGTCATGGTACTTAAGAAAGAAGGTACTTGGTGCATGTGTCCTGACTTATGTGCCCTCAATAAACTCAACATCAAGGACAAGTTTCCCATTCCTGTCATCGATGATATCTTGGATGAGCTGATTGGTGCTCAATACTTTACTAAACTTGATTTGCGTTCTGGCTACCACCAGATATCTATGCATGAAGCTAACATACCGAAGACTTCCTTTCACACTTATGAGGGTCACTATGAGTTTTTGGTCATGCCCTTTGGCCTGTGTAATGCATCCTCCACCTTCCAAATCCTCATGAATCATGTCTTCTGTCCTTTTATTCATCATTTTGTCTTAGTTTTCTTTGATGATATTATCATCTATAATAAAACTTGGCAATCCCATCTTTCCCATGTGGATCAAATTCTCCATCTACTCTCTCAGCACCAATGTTTCCTCAAACACTCTAAATGTGCCTTTGGCTTCTCAGAAGTGAAGTACTTGGGTCATATTGTTGGCAAGGCTATTGTCTGAGTGGATCCTAAAAAGATTGAAGCAATGCAGGATTGTCCTCGCCCCAAGACTATCAAAATATTGTGTGGTTTTTTGGGTTTAACATGCTATTATCGCAAGTTTGTTCAGAATTATGGGAAGATTTCCACCCCTCTCACTGCTCTCCTTAAAAATAATTCTTTCACTTGGACTCTCGCAGCCGATCAGGCTTTTCAAGCTTTGAAGGTGGCTATGTGTACTACTCCGGTCTTGGCCCATCCTGATTTCACAAAGACCTTTGTCCTAGAATGTGATGCCTCAGGAAGAGGAATTGGAGTCGTCCTTATGAAAGAAGGAAAACATTTGGCCTTTACTAGTAAACAATTTTCAGAATGCCATTTGGGCCAATCAATCTATGAAAGGGAAATGTTGGCTATTTTGCATGCAGTAGATATCTAACACCCTTATCTCTTGGGGAAACGATTCCAAATTAAGACAGATCATCAAAGCCTCAAGTATTTTCTGGAGCAACGACCTTCCTCCCCAAAGCAAGGTCGTAAATAAGCTCTTTGGTTATGATTATGAGATCATTTACAAGAAAGGCAAAGAAAATGTGGTTGATGATGCTCTTTCTTGAAAATATGAATATGAAGGGTCCGTTTTATCCCTCTTCTTCATTGTACTAGATTGGCTCTAAGAATGGCTACATGATCCTAAAATCTCGCATCTGATCCAACAATTTCAAGCCAAATCTCCATTTTCCCCTGTGTACTCTTGGAAAAATGATGAGATTTGCTACAAAGGTCATTTGTATTAAGTAAAAAGTCCCAACTTAAATCCATGGTGATTTCTGAGCTTCGTGCTACTCCCACAGTTGGGCATTCAAGGTTTACCAAAACCTATGACCAGGTAAAACGTTCTTTTTTCTGGGATGCTATGAAAAAGGAAGTTCACACTTTTGTAGCAGAATGTGATGTTTTTCAACATAACAAAGACGAAACCATCGAACCTCCTGGCACGCTCCAATTGCTTCCAATTCCACCTGCTATTTGGAGGGACATATCTATGGATTTTATTGTGGGATTACCTAAATCAAGAAATAAGTCAATCATCATGGTGGTTGTCGATCGTCTTTCCAAGTATGATCATTTCTAGGCTCTTCAACACCCATTTACCGCATCCACTGTGGCTCAACGTTTCATGGATTATCTCTTCAAGTTTCATGGCATGCCTCATTCTATTGTTTCTAATCGAGATCCCACTTTCACCAGCAATATTTGGTAAGAATTGTTCAGACTACAAGGCACCCAATTTCATCTCAGCACCGCCTATCATCCATAGACTAATGGTCAAACTGAAGACGTAAACAAGTGTTTGGAGACTTATTTGAGGTGTTTTGCCTCTGAAAGGAAAAATCAATGGGCTCAATGGTTACCATTAGTTGAATGGTGGTACAATAATTCTTACCATACAACTACTTGCATGACTCCTTTTGAAGCAGTATATGGCCAAAAGCCACCTTCCATTCTCTCCTACATGCCAGGTGTATCCAAGGTCTAGGAGGTTGACCAAACACTTACACTTCGTGATGTTATTCTCCATACCCTCAAAGCGAATTTGGTCATGGATCATAATCGCATGAATAAACAAGTTGACCAAGGTCACTCAGAACGTCAATTTGTTGAAGGAGACAAAGTATTTATTTGACTGCAACCTTATAAGAAAACTTCACTCAAGGTTGAACATTGTCAGAAACTGGCACCCAAATTTATGGTCCTTATACATTTCTCAAGCATGTTGGATAGGTGGCCTATCAGTTAGATTTTCCCAGTCATTCTAAGATCCATCATGTTTTTCATGTCTCCTGCTTAAATAAGGTGATTGGAACTAAGTGCAAAATTCAAACCAACCTTCCCGATTTGGATGAAGAAGGATCCGTCTGGTTGCATCCAGAAGTAGTTTTGGACCAGTGAGAGAATCATCTTCTTCAATGTATCATCAAGGAAGTGTTAGTCCAGTGGAAAGATACAACTCCAGCAAATGCCACCTGGGAGCCCGCTAACATTCTGCAACAATTTCCTCATCTCAAACCTTGAGGACAAGGCTGATTTTAAGGGGGAGGGAATGTTAGGGACCTAACCTACCTAACCCCTCAAGTGAGTAGAATAATATATTTCCATGTAATAAAAGTCAATATTAAAAAGGCCTAGCAATAAGGAGGAATGAGTCAAATGTAAGAAGACCTAATAGAAGCTTTCACTTCTAGAAGGATCTTCCTTTTGATTGTTCTTTTGGATAGATAGATTTAGTATAAATAGGAATAGAGGGTATGAGAAGTTTTGTATTGGATATTATTATAATAGAGCTCTACTCTACTAGAGGTTTCCCCCTTGAAGAGGCAAGTGAACATTTCTCTCAGTAATCAAAGTGCTCTTTCTGGTGTTATTTTGGTATTATTATGGTATTATTATGGTACTGTTTTGGTTATATCATTGTTTCTCTCCCATTTCTAGATAATTATTTATGTTCTGCATACTATTTTATATCTGGAATACTACAGGTTGACTCCTCCTTGGGCATATCTCATCCACTTGGACTTGAAAATGAAAGGATTCTTCCCTTCCAGACTTATGTTTGCTATTTCTCCTGAGCTTTATCACTCGAAGTTTTTTGGTACTCCGACGCACGCCTTGCGATTCTATGGAAACTTGAAACTTGAACATTTTTAAGAAATCTTCCCACGCACTCCTTGCGCTCGTCTACCTTCGAGAATATTTCAACACTTCACTAAGTGTTGGCCCAATGCACACCTTGCACGGGTCTTCTTCAAGATTTTATATGCAGACGAGTATATGTGCACTCTTTGCACTCACTCTGCACAATCAACATTATCTCTCCTGAGCTATTGATTTTGAAAGAAACTCTGCCTTTTCACTCCTTGCGTGGCTACTATGCACTCCTTGCACTAGTGCTTCAGAAGAGAAACAATTGAAACTTACATAACATTACAGGTTCATTCAATTAACCATGAAATGCACACACATGTATATAAAACACAAAAAAAAAATAACACAACATTACCTAGTTACTCAAAGGAAAACATATGCAGAGATCTGAAAGCAATTATCCTCTATTATATTCATTCAGGAAATATTTACATAGGTTCTTACAGCTCTCATCTTCTCCTTTACAACTCTCCTTAGCAACAATATAAAAATAATGTTCAACAACCAATAAGAATTCTCAACAACAAATAGAATTATCTTCAGTATCCTTATTTGGGCATATATTACACATAATTATACATGGATGGGCTTCTCGATCCTTCCTACTGACTACTCTAGTTCTATCTTATCACAATTAAACATTCTCCTACTATTACAATAAATGTTATATACAACCGAGATACAATTTGATGCTCAAAATATGTACAATTCTAGAACTAATTGAGATAATTACAATCTTCTGTGATCTCATACAATGGCTCAAGCCTCCAAACATTAAAGGTTCTTAATTACAATTCTTTTCAAAATATCAAAATGACACGCTCCCTTTGGGATGAAAACATTTTGAACACGAGCGTTGGACGCTGAGTAGTCCTCCACTTGGTCTCATTGAACGTTGATGAGGATTCTCTTGCATCATAATCATCTGGACAAAAATATTCATGGAATCCTGTCCATGAGCTCCTGCACTATATTTCCATGCTTCTAGATATCAATATTAGTTATCCAACTAACATATTTTGTTGGATGATCTTCCCACTTAACCATATACTCATAATAAAATTTCCTTCCCTCTGATCTAGAATCTTCTCTATCTGTGGCTTCTCTGCTATGGGCATCTACTGCTTCCACCAAATATCCTCCTATCCATCTATTCCTCCCATATCATCCATATTGTAAGGGTACATGCATTCTACATTGAATATTGGTGATATTCCAATGTCCTCTGGAAATTCAATTTCATAAGCGCTTGCAATAAATTTTTTGAGGATCCTACATGGTCCTATATTCTTCATTTTCAACTTGTTATATTATCTTTTTGGAAATATCTTTTTCCTCAGGTGTGCTAAAAATTGATCTCCAACTTCAAAATGAACCTCTCTTCTTTTCTAATCTACTCTGCTCTTATAATTCTGGATGCTATAATATAAATGTCCCTTGATCTGATCATGCAGTTCTACATTTATGCAACAAAGTTCTTTGCTCATGCGCTTTAGAATTCATCTCGTCCAAAATATCTCAACTCCGAAATTCCTCTTGGGTGCATTCCATATACTATTTGGAATGGGATTTTTTACCATTGCTTCTATTTGGTGAGTCATTTTACATAAACTCGGTGAGTCAGTGACCAAAATAATCAACAGGTTCCCTAAAATTTGATTTATCACCTCAGTCTGTCCATCCGTTTGAGGATGATATGCTGAAATGAAAGAAAAAAATTTCCACGGCTTCTTCTACAAGGTTCTCCAAAAGTGTCCTACGAATTTGGTATCTCTGTCGGAAACTATGATCCTTGGTAATCCATGCAATCTCACAATCTCCTTGAAAAACAAATTCACTATGTGAGTAGCATCGTTGGTTTTGTGACATGGTATGAATTGTGCCATCTTCAAAAATCTGTCAACCACCACAAATACTGAATCATTTCATCTCTGGGTTCTTGGCAATCCCAGAACAAAATCCATACTTATAACATCCCACGACCTGTTTGGAATAGGCAATGGTTGATACAATCTAGTGTTTTTTTTCTTTCCTTTAGCGTACTAGAAGGTTCTGCATCTGTCTACAAATTTATTCACATGATATATCATGCCTGGCCAATAGTATGAAGAACTCAACTGCGCATACATTTTATCATGGCCAAAGTTTCCAACCAATCCTCCACTATGTTTCTCCTTTAGCAAGTTATCCCTCATTGAGCACTTTGGGATACACAATTGGATTCCTTTTAACAATATTCCATCTTGGATCAGATACTCCATCCATTGATTTCTATCCCTTAGCAAAGGGTTCTCACATGCTTCATAAGCTTCTTTAAAATCTGGATCTTCTTGATACATCTCCTTGAGCTGTTCCAATCCTAAGGCTTCCACTTGAAGTTTCTACAAGATCAAACATCTCCTGATCAAAGGATTCTTCAACTTTGTTAGCGCTTCCACTAATATTCTTAATAACAAAAGTAAAATTATGCATGAATTCTACCCACTTGGCATGTCTTTGGTTCAATTTCTCTTATCTGGTTATAAATTGCAAATCCTGATTATCAAGATACAAAACAAACTCCTTCTGGATAAGATAATGTCTCCACTTTTTCAAGGCTTGAATCAAAACATAAAATTCCTTATCATATGTGGAATATGTAATTTTGACATCATTCATCTTCTCACTGAAATAAGCAACATGCTTATTGTCTTGACTTAAAATTGCGCCAATGGCTACTCCACTTGCATCACATTTGACTTGAAAGGTCTTCTTAAAATCTGGCAGAACTAAAACAGGTTGTTCTATTATCTTTTCTTTCAACACTCTAAATCCCTTCTCAGCCTCTTTTGTCCAATTAAAAGACTTCTGCTCCTTCTTTATGGTGTCCAGTATAGGTGCACAAATACTACTAAAATTCCTGATGTTTCCTATAAAAACTTGTCAATCCATGAAAAACGCTTACCTCAAATACACTTCTTGGAGAAGACCATTCTATGATTGCACTCACCTTTTATGGATCCATCTTCAATTCATTTGAAGAGATTACGAATCCCAAATATATGAGTTTTGTTTTCATGAAAGAACATTTCCTTAAATTTACTAACAACTTCTCTTCTGCAGTCTTCTCAACACCATCCTCAAGTGTCTCATATGCTCCTCTTAAGTCTTACTGAAGATTATAATTTCATCTAAGTAAACAATCGCAAACTTACCAATAAAATCTTTGAGTACTTCATTCATCAACCTCATAAATGTACTCAATACATTTGTTAAGCCAAACGACATAACAAACCACTAATACAATCCTTCATTTGTTTTGAACGTTGTCTTCCATTCATCTCCCTCTCTCATCCTTATCTGACGATAGCCACTCTTCAAGTCTATCTTGGAAAAATAACTAGCTCCACTCGAGAAATCCATAAAATCATCCATTCTGGGTAAAGGAAATCTATACCTGATGGTTATCTTGTTGATGGCTCTAGAATATGTGCACATTCACTGTCCCCCATTTTTCTTTGGACTTAACACATTTGGTACTGCACACGGACTCAAACTTTCCCTGACCAAACCTTTATCCAACAATTCTTTTACTTGATTCTTGACCTCTTCATTCTCTTGAGGGGCCAATCTGTATGCTTCTTTGTTTGGAAAACTTGATCCTGGAATAAGGTCAATATGATGACTGATAGTCCTGATGGGCGATAAAGAGTGAGGTAACTCATCCACCACAATATCAATGAACTCATCCAATAACTTCTAGACTTCTACAAAAAAATAATCAATATAAGCGCTTGTGATAATGACTCTCAACTTTCCTACAACAACAAACTGCATTTCTTGTTCCTTCTTGACTTCTTTGAAGAGTTCCTTCCCAATCATGAGAAGTATACTTGGACTAGCTTCTTCTTTGACTCCTTTATCTTCTATGGGAAACAACATATGCTTGCACCCATTCTTCTCCAGGGTATAAGTGTTTTTCCTTCCATCATGTATGACATTTCTGTCATATTGCCATGGTCTTCCCAACAAAACATGACAAACACCCATAGGTATGACATCACATAGAACCTCATCTTTGTAACCACCTATTTTAAATTCAACTTTGCATTGTCGACTTACCATGACTTGATGTCCTTTTTGCAACCACGACAACTTATATGGATTCACATGTACAACCATCTCCAGCCTCAACTTCTCCACCATCTCCGTGGATACTAAATTATCAGTACTCCCACTGTCTATAATCACCTTGCATACCCTATCTTTGGTCTTGCAAGGAGTTCTAAACAAACTGTTTCTCTGGACTAGTTCCCTTGCCTCCTTTTTTGGCTTTACGATAAATTTCCTCAACATGAGTGATCTTCCTTCTTCCACTACTTTTGCCTTCATTTCTTATTCCACATTATTCCGTTGTGATTCAAAAATGTGATATATCTAGTTCTTGCATTCTTCCTTTTGGGACATTCCCAATACATGTGCCTTATTTTTCCACAGACATAGTACTTTACTTCTCCTCCTCTTCCCCTTCCTCTTCCTCTAGAAAAATAACTTATTCAACCATAGTGTCATCCTTTAGAACTTCCTCCTTTCTCTGTCTGATTGTGATACTTTCCAGCTTCAGCTTTGGGCTTATGGAACTTCTCTCTGATAATGCCTCTACCTCTCTTAGGACTTTTTCCTCTGTTCCGTTGACTCTGCTTTCTCTCCAAATTTTCTTCTTCCTTCTTGTCTACCTGATAATCATCTTATGTAGTTCTCATTGTCATCATGCTAATCTCATCTTGTATTTCATATCTTAGGACATTAATGTACCTAGTGTTAGAATATAGAAGATTGTGTGCTCATTTTGCCATTGACGATACCCTCGTCACCCAACCATAGGCCAAAGCCACCCTCCGAGCACCTTAACCTTGACTGAGAATTACTCTGGAAGCAAACCCTAGGCTAGATAGCCAAACAAGGTGTAGCGCATCTTCCTCCAAGGATAGCGCACCAACAATAGCTGATCAGATAGTCCAAACCCTAGCCAAGAGATAGTCTAAGACAATACTGAAAACTAGCTACTGCTGTAGTTGCACCTGCAACCCTCCTCCACATGTGCGCACCAAACTGGGAACTACAGTGCACACCAATTGCTCTCTGCAATTCTGAGATGTGTCAAATGAGAACTGGTGCCCTGTATTTATATTGGTTCTGCCAGATTTACTGGGGCTGCCTTCTCCTTCTGGATATGTGTATGTTCAGTATATTATTATTATTTCTGGCTAACTTCTTCTCTTGGAGGCTAATACCCTAATATAAATTATCTTCTTGAGCCGACAAGACTTCTAGGGTTATTAACCAACTCATTAGGGTTTTCTCTTACTTTCCAGAGTCTTCTATTCTCGTCAGGTTCACATGTGGAGGTAAATACCTCCCGCAGCTACCATAATATTAACACTCCCTCCTAGCTAGGGAGGTATTACAGGTAATGGTCTTGGGCACAAAAACATACCATTTACTCAGTAGCATCAATATAGTCATCTAGAATATCTCATGACTAGATCATGAGCATCACCATCACCATCGGCTGCATCATCTCTCAAAACCATACTTCATTTGAGTAATTAGACATGATGCTGGATAAGTCACTCACACCATAGAGTGATACAAGAGCCATTCTTATAATCTAGAAGAGTAAATTCTTTGAACTGTTTTCCATCTAGAAAATCTTTGTTCATCATTCTTCTGGATGATGATGATCTCCAATAAATTGTTGATAGTCTTCAAGACAATTAGAATGAAAATAGAACACAACTGTGTCTATCCATAGTAGTACATAACTACAATGCAGTGGTACACTACCACACCAAGTAACACATAATTACTTGATCAACAACGCGTAGTTGCGAATAGTGGAACATATCCACCACAATAGTCTTCATCTACTGTCATGTAGTATTCATAACAAACATTTGATAGCATCCTGCATAGAAACAATGTTATGATATAAAATGAATCATCCGGGCCAATCTTTCACTCATGTCTGTGAGATATGAAAGAATATTTTCCTCATGAACAGTGGAATATATCCACCACAGTAGTCTTCGTCTACTGTCATATGGTCTTCATAACAAACATTTGATAGAAACCTACACAGAAACAATGTTATGATATAAATTGAATCATCTGGGCCAATATTTCACTCACGTCTATGAGATATTAAAGAATATCTGCCTTCAGAGTATAACAATGAGATATCTGGACTATTCTTCTCAAGCAAGGAAGAATAATTGTCCTGTCTTATGAACATGGACCATTCCCCACCCTGGGCCATTCTTCCTACACTAATCAAAGTGCACCCTGGAGAGAATGTATAACCCTAAGGAATGTTGAGTCTGGACCATTCCCCACCCTAGTCCATTCCTCCTACACTAACTAGAGTGCACCCTGGAGAGAATGTATAAACCCTAAGGAATGTCTATCCCTGATTGCTGAGCCTAGACCATTCCCCACCCTGGGCCATTCCTCCTACACTAATCAAAGTGCACCCTGGAGAGAATGTATAAACCCTAAGGAATGACTGTCCAGACCGTTTTCTCTGTTAACCACAAGAAGAAAAGACTGTCCTGCATCAACCTCCAAAACAGACCATTCCTCATGTTAACCACAATGAGAAATCATTGTCCGGCGAGGAAGGCCAGTCTTCTTGATCAGACTACTTCCCATGTTAACCACAATGGGAAGTGACTGTCCGTCAGAAGTCTCAATCCACTTTCTGAACAGGAAAGCATCTGTCCAAGATGGACTATTTTTCAAATTTAAAGATGAATGTCTTCAATAATGTTTTCAGTGCTCCCTCCTAACTTAGAGAGTTATTTATTCCTTTTTCAATAAGAAGGAAGTTGTTTCCACAAGATTTATCTTGAGTACGCAAACTCTTTCATCTTGGATAGAAACGTTACCAAGATGTTTGCTTATCTACTCATCTGTGGAGATATGTATTGGAGAATCATTTTCTCCTTTCTGGACTTCATCATGGATAATGTAATGCTTGATTTCAAATGTACTTTAGTCTGGAACACTATGAAGGCTTCATGTAGATCTAAACAATAGATTATATCATAGTTGGAAAACTGGAACATATCTGTGGCACTTCTTCTGTCATCATGAGATCTGATCTACTAAGTAGTCATATGAAATTTTCACCATGCTTCTGCTGTGCACTAGAGGTTCTCCATCAAGTTATCTTCTTCTTATCTACATACAAGAGTCTCTTTCTGGTATGCCTCAAAGTCTTGAGATTTCTCTTCATACGCTATTTATTCAATTTCTCTGAAGAACATTCTTTGCATTCATTTGATGTATAATTTTGACTCATGGATGTTGCGGATGATATAATGACTTATGTAGAGATAAGTCTGGTTTACTGGAACAAGTAATCATCATAGTCTTCTCCCTCCATCTGGGAGAACCTCTAGTTTTTGGATCTTGTAATTCTTTTATTCATGAGTCTTCTATACACTGTTCTTCATCATGACTTCCAGTTCTTCTGCTTGATTTCTTTTATTGAGTTCATATCAAGCTGGTAATATTTTTGATGGTTGTGGACCTCCATTCGATCACCCATCTATAAACAATCGTGACATAAAACTGATGGGCGTCGGGCTCTGCTCCTGCTAGCAATCTAGGAGTGACTTCCGTCGCCAACATTTTTGGTGCCGTTTCCCGGGACGAAGTTGAAGATTTTCCCTAGGCAGAATGACATTGAGCCTCTGATTCTGAAGGTGCATCAGACATCAGAGCCCTTAAAGATTGCTACTGTGCACTTGGCTACAAGTGAGTGAGAGAATAAAAAGAGATGAAAAAAAGAGGAAGGCATTTACAAAACACTTCTCAGGAAATCAAGGAATTGCAAGAGGATAACCATGAATTTCAAAATAAAGTTAAAAATCTTGAGTGGGAATTAAGTCAAAAGAAAAAACTAATTTATCACATGGTTGATACAATACAATGAACAAATGATCTTCGAGATGAAATAGAAATGAAGGATCAATTGATTGATGTACTTCAGATCAAGTTAAGATAATTGTAGAATCATATTGATGACATGCTTGATGCAACATATATAGAAAATCAAAAAGATGATATAATTTGTGATACAGAGGATCTAATTGAGAAGATTGATGCAATATGTGATATAGAGGAGTTTATCCAAATGGTTGATGCAGTATGTGATACAAATGAGTTCATACAATAGGTTGATGGAGCTTGGGACACACAAGACATAATACATATAGTTGGTGCTACTTGTGATACAAAAGGATTGATAGTTCATGCACAAGACACATAAGATATAGAATCTTCCATTCAATTAGTGAAATAAATATTTGTCAAAGAAGAGTTAGAAGAAGAAGCATAAACTGACATCAAAAGAAACAACAAATGTGAAGAAACAAATTAACAACAAAATGATCTTTCCAAGATGTTTTTCAGACATTGGGAAGAATTATCATTCAAAAAGAATCGACATGGCTTAGGATATGACAAAGATAATAGATTTCATATCCCAGATTACTCTAAACAAATTGAGTTTGTCAGTGTAGGACTTTTTAAAGAAGTGAATAATCTTGATAATAAGTGCCAACATTGTCATAGAGTTGGTCACTTGGATAAACAATGTTTTGATCTCCATCCTTGTCTTCATTTTGGGAAGACAAATCACCTATTTGAAAAGTGTCGAAAGAAGAAGAAGGTTAAGAAAATAGCTAATTATGAATGAGTAAATTCATGGAAATGGAATAAATAAGTAAAAAAGCTACATCATTCTTACCGTCTAGTCAAGACAAAGATAAGGCCACAACTACATGGAGTAAAGCCATGACAACATGGAGAAATGACAACTATTCCAGATGATTTTGATGATGATATAGATCCACTTTTATATGTTCTTTGAAGTTAAAACATAAATCAAACATGATAATCTCCACTCCCAAAAGGGGGGTATACATTAATGAACTCAACATGGTCCAAAGTCCAAAGTGGTCCCCTTGGGAACAACTTTCAAGCATGGCCCTCATAGGATGAGATAACATGTGGTTATTTCCACATGCCCACTTTGGGTTGTACACAAATGGAATAAAAATCAAATTCTAAAATACCTTCAAGAGGGGGAGCACATTGATGAAAAAGACAAGTTCTCTTACACAATAAAGGGGGTGAAAATGGTTATTGGTAATCCGAAACCACCACATTGTTCAAATATCAATGGAAGATGGTTAGTGGTCAACCAAAAACCACCAAAAATGAATCCAAATCTCAAGATTGGATCCTCTCAATCAACTTCATTAAAATGCTCACCGTGCGCCTGACAGGGGGAATATCAGACATCAATAATGATAGTCAGACTTCAATATTCAAAGTCCTATCATTCATAAAAATGAATCAACATTTGGTAATTACAACATAGCAACTAGTATCCTCAAATCAAATCAATAAATAAAAAGAATGACAATGTTTAGACATGGTAGTTGTTCACTTCCAGATGAACTATTTAGATATTGGTGATTTTTAGGCATATCTTCATCGGAGTTCGGTTTAGAAGTTTCATATTGAAGATGATACTAGTCATTGTTTCTTTAACAATACAATTATTCAAACTTGTGATTAAGGGGAGGGAATGTTATACTGTAACTCTTGTGACAATCACAAAGTAAGAGACACATTGATATGAACTGTAAACCTTATCTATTGATGAGGTGTTGTAATGATCCATTGATGAGTTGTCAATGAGATCTAGATCTAGATCTAGATATGGTCCTATATAAATTCACATCATGAGCTCAATACAATGAGCATAGGAATGGATTAAGGAATTTTCTGCCATTTCTTATCATGTTATACTTGTACTCCAATTCTTAAAAACTTTTTGGAGATATTTGAGATTTTCAGAGGAGAAAAAGTGACCCTAGATCACAAAACCAAAATTTTTTTCCCTGGCTTCTTCCACAAGGTTCTCCAAAAGTGTACTACGAATTTGGTATCTTTGTCGGAAACTATGCTCCTTGGTAATCCATGCAATCTCACAATATCCTTGAAAAAGAAATTCACTATGTGAGTAGCATCGTTGGTTTTGTGACACGGTAAGAAATGTGCCATCTTCGAAAATCTGTCAATGACCACAAATATTGAATCATTTCATCTCTAGTTTCTTGGCAATCCCAGAACAAAATCCATACTTATAGAATCCCACGACCTATTTGGAATAGGCAATGGTTGATACATGTAACACACCCACTATGGAAATCAAAATTTTCGCCTATTCTTTGAGAATCAGAACCCCCGAAATATCTATGGAGGCCTAGCTTCAGCTAGTTCTTCCCTCGTATGCTCCCATGTGATTGTGGGTCACGATCACAGGTCCAACAATTATGGCGCCTCTTCACGTTTCGCGTCTCAACGCTCCAAGAGTGTCGAGTCATTCAACTCTGCAAAACACCAAACCCCGACAGGGCTAGCGAATGGCCAATAGGAACGGGCAACTCGGAAAACACAGAATCCCAACAAGGCTAGCGAGTGGCCAATAGGAATGGGCCCCATCACATGGTTAAGTGGAATACAGGTGGCAAGAGAGAAAAATGACACAGAAGGTGACGTGACAGGAGGGGGCCCACTTCACACACCACACCATTCCAGACCCCTCCCCGTTAAAGGAAGAATGGCAATGGGGGTTCGGAATTTTCCTGAGCGTCGTTGATCAAGGCGACTTAATCCTGACCGTTCAAGAGTTGCGTGTCCAATTCCGAACCCCCCCCTCACCGCTAAAGGCAGAACGACAAGGGGGCTCCGGAATGAAGCCTCAGTCGTAGATCTGGGCGCATGGATTCTGGCCATCCAGATCTGCTCGCTACTATCCTAATGCGCATTTGCACCCCCGCTTAATGTCGTCATCTCTTCCTCACATCTAACGGTCATCCCAGACTCTGGATCCTCCAAAAGGATCACATCCATTCATCGCTTGCAAAGGATGAGAGGGGTAGAGGAACTATCCTCCGCGTTCCTTTCCCCACGTCTAATGGTTGTCACAGACTCTGGATCCTCCGAAAGTATCACATCCGTTCATTTCTTGCAAAGGCTGAGAGGGGTAGAGGAACTATCCTCCATGTTCCTTTCCCCACATCTAACGGTTGTCACAGACTCTGGATCCTCTGAAAGGATCTCACCCATTGATCGAGACTTAACCCTCATGCTAACAGGCGGGAGTTTGCAAGTCTGGATTTTAGGATTTGTGGGCACAGGGGAGCATGCCCTTAGGTATTCCGAGTGCGAAAATGCCGAAGTGAAGAACGGGCCTCGATCAGAAATTATCCCCCCTAGGATATGCCTTGGTCAATATGACCTCTTCTCATATGGAAGTTTTATTTTCATCGGGATTTATCAAGGCAAGAGGCCAACCTCTTGTCAACGGGACTCCCGAATCCCTGATCCTCGATTTCTCGAAATGAATAATCTCGCGACACGTAGCCTCCCGTAATCAGACAGTCTAAAGCTGCTTTGGGGTTTCCACCATGGAACATCCTGATCTCTCATCACCAGAACTCCCGAGTTCTTGATTCAAGATTTCCCGAAGTGGGAAATATCGTGACACGTAGCCTCCTGTAATCGGACAGTCCAAAGCTTCTTCGGGGTTTCCACCATGGAACGTCCCGATCTCTCGTCACCAGAACTCCTGAGTTATCAATTCCCGATTTCTCGAAGTGGGAAATCTCACGACACGTGGCCTCCTTTAATCGGACGACCCAAATCTACTTCGGGGCTTTCGCCCCTATTCACTGGGGGTTTAACCTTTGGGTATCTCCTGATAGATCCAACGACTCTCGGGTTTTCTAGCCGAGATCTGACAGCTCAGATCGGTTCCTAACCTGTGAACTCTCCCACGGCTTCCTGGACGTGGAAAAATCAACGGTCTAGATACTCTCATGGACCTTGGGGATCTACGATCCTGATTTCTTCACTATCCACGCAGACAAAGGAAAAAGGGGTTAAGGCATTTTAACACCCTCATTTCTTCTATCAATCTAACGGTCGTGAGTGACCACAGATCCTCTGATGGGATCTCGTCCGTCGATCAACACCTATCAGGGTTAAGGCATTTAACGCCCCAGCTTCTTCTTCCAATCTGACGACCATGAGTGACCACAAATCTCCCGACGGGATCTCGTCCGTCGATTCGATACTTATCCTTATGCTTCCATTTCTGGATTCCCAGAGGATCATTCTTCCTCGTACAGGGTTTCCAAGGCCTTGCACCTTCAAATCCTCTTTCTAGGTTCTTAGTGAACTTTTCAATGAGGGTGTCTCTACAGGTAGGTTTACCCAGGGTACTATCTGAGGCAGATAAGGGTGTCTCTCTCCCGAGAACCAGACGTGAAGTCTGAATTAGATCAATATGCATATAAATAGAGATATATGAAAACATAAGCCATGCGTAGTCTTTCCATTATAAACATGCAACTACCAGTACTGATCAAAACACCATACAGACATTCTTACACTGAAATCATTTACAATTTCATAGCTTATGAGCATAGATGTCAGAATATATATATATATATATATATCAAGGTGCCATAGGCAAAACAATTATCAGAAGTAACACCAGGGGTTATGCAACTACTGAGAGGGGTGCTCGTTTCCACCCAACCGTAGGCTCAGTGAATCCCAACGGATTTACCACTAGCCACCCTCGAGCTGAGACGATGATGCTGTGAGACTGCATCTCTGTTTGCCAGTGACCAGGAATGAAGGTTACTCTCCTTCTTCTCTGCTATCACTCACTCTGCATATCGCCAGATTTCTTCTTCTCCTCCCCTCGCGTATGCCCATACCGACTCTCCCTCATGCCTTTTCCTCTTGTGAGGTTGTGTGTGGAGCGATTTTCCGTGCACTGGTCAGGTCTGAACTCCTAAGGATGGGCGGTTCACCTCCCCCATCCCTCATTAATTCCCGAGGAGCCATTTACCTACCAGCCTCTGAGACATTAAATGTGAGACATTTAATTCGGGCCAGCGAGCCACTCTTGGTTCTCCGGGCCAGTGAAGTCCAAATACGGTATTGATTTTCGATGGAAGTTAACGCCACCTTCCCAGGTGACTTCCACCACCTTTCTTCAGCCATCGTGGTCTTTTTTTCAGCATTTCCCCTCTCAATAGTCCTGCAATATATACATTCATAATATTATTTACATTCATCGACCTTTTTCATAAGGTCCATTCACATCATACATTCACATTTTTGAGTTTTCCATGGTTCTTGGCTAGTATAGTTATTTTTACAGACTGGGGGAAATAGGGTGTTACAATACAATCCAGTGTTTTGTTGCTTTCCTTTAGCATACTGGAAGATTCTGCATCTGTCTACAAATTTATTCACATGATATATCATGCCTGGCCAATAGTACAAAGAAATCAACTGTGCATACATTTTATCATGGCCAAAGTGTCCAACCAATCCTCCACTATGTTTCTCCTTTAACAAGTTATCCCTCATTGTGCACTTTGGGATACACAATTGGATTCCTTTGAACGGTATTCCATCTTGGATCAGATACTCCATCCATTGATTTCTATCCCTTAGCAAAGGGTTCTCACATGCTTCATAAGCTTCTTTGAAATCTGGATCTTCTTGATACATCTCCTTGAGGTGTTCCAATCCTAAGGCCTCCACTTGAAGTTTCTACAAGATCAAACATCTCCTGATCAAAGGATTCTGCAACTTTGTTAGCGCTTCCACTAATATTCTTAATAAAAAAAAGTAAAATTTTGCATGAATTCTACACACTTGGCATGTCTCTGGTTCAATTTCTCTTGTCTGGTTATAAATTGCAAATCCTGATTATCAATATACAGAACAAACTCCTTCGGGATAAGATAATGTCTCCACTTTTTCAAGGCTTGAATCAAAACATAAAATTCCTTATCATATGTGGAATACTTAATTTTGACATCATTCATCTTCTCACTGAAATAAGAAATAGGCTTATTGTCTTGACTTAAAACTGCACCAATGGCTACTCCACTTGCATCACATTTGACTTGAAAGGTCTTCTTAAAATCTGGCAGAACTAAAATAGGTTGTTCTATTATCTTTTCTTTCATCACTCTAAATCCTTTCTCAGCCTCTTTTGTCCAATTAAAAGACTTATGCTCCTTCTTTATGGTGTCCAATATAGGTGCACAAATACTGCTAAAATTCCTGATGTTTCCTATAAAAACTTGTCAATCCATGAAAAATTCTTACCTCAAATACACTTCTTGGAGAAGACCATTTTATGATTGCCCTCACCTTTTCTGGATCCATCTTCAATTCATTTGAAGAGATTACGGATCCCAAATATATGAGTTTTTTTTTCATGAAAGAACATTTCCTTAAATTTACTAACAACTTCTCTTCTGTAGTCTTCTCAACACCATTCTCAAGTGTCTCATATGCTCCTCTTAAGTCTTACTGAAGATTATAATTTCGTCTAAGTAAACAATCACAAACTTACCAATAAAATCTTTGAGTACTTCATTCATCAACCTCATAAATGTACTTGGTACATTTGTTAAGCCAAACGACATAACAAACCACTAATACAATCCTTCATTTGTTTTGAACGTTGTCTTCCATTCATCTCCCTCTGTCATCCTTATCTAAGGATAGCCACTCTTCAAGTCTATCTTGGAAAAATAACTAGCTCCACTCAAGCAATCCATCAAATCATCCATTCTGGGTAAAGGAAATCTATACCTGATGGTTATCTTGTTGATGGCTCTAGAATCTGTGCACATTCACTGTCCTCCATTTTTCTTTGGACTTAACACATTTGGTACTACACACGGACTCAAACTTTCCCTGACCAAACCTTTATCCAACAATTATTGTACTTGATTCTTGACCTCTTCATTCTCTTGAGGGGCCAATCTGTATGCTGCTTTGTTTGGAAAACTTGATCCTGGAATAAGGTCAATATGATGACTGATACTCCTGATGGGCGGTAAAGAGTGAGGTAACTCATCCACCACAATATCAATGAACTCATCCAATAACTCCTGGACTTCTACAAAAAAATAATCAATATAAGCACTTGTGATAATGACTCTCAACTTTCATACAACAACAAACTACATTTCTTGTTCCTTCTTGACTTCTTTCAAGAGTTCCTTCCCAATCATGAGAAGTATACTTGGACTAGCTTCCTCTTTGACTCATTTTTCTTCTATGGGAAACAACATATGCTTACACCCATTCTTCTCTAGAATATAAGTGTTTTTCCTTCCATCATGTATGACATTCTTGTCATATTGCCATGGTCTTCCCAACAAAACATGACAAACACCCATAGGTATGACATCACATAGAACCTCATCTTTGTAACCACCTATTTTAAATTCAACTTTGCATTGTCGACTTACCATGACTTGATTTCGTTTTTGCAACCACGACAACTTATATGGATTCACATGTATAGTCGTCTCCAGCCTCAACTTATCCACCATCTCTGTGGATACTAAATTATCAGTACTCCCACTGTCTATAATCACCTTGCATACCCTATCTCTGGTCTTGCAAGCGGTTCTAAACAGACTGTTTCTATGGACTGGTTCCCTTGCCTCCTTTTTTGGCTTTACGATAACTTTCCTCAACATGAGTGATATTCCTTATTCCACTGCTTCTGCCTTCATTTCTTCCTCCAAATTCTTCCGCTGTGATTCAAAAATGTGATATCTCTAGTTCTTTCATTCTTCCTTTTGGAACATTCCCAAGACATGTGCCCTATTTTTCCATAGGCATTACACTTTACTTCTCCTCCCCTTCCCCTTCCTCTTCCTCTTCCTCTGGGAAAATAACTTCTTCAACCATAGTGTCCTCCTTTAGAACTTCCTCCTTTCTCTGTCTGATTGTGATACTTTCCAGCTTCAGATCTGGGCTTATGGAACTTCTCTCTGACAATGCCTCTACCTCTCTTAGGACTTTTTCCTCTGTTCCGTTGACTCTGCTTTCTCTCCAATTTTTCTTCTTCCTTCTTGTCTACTTGATAAGCATATTCTGTAGTTCTCATTGTCATCATGCTAATCTCCTCTTGTATTTCATATCTTAGGAAATTAATGTACCTAGTGTTAGAATATAGAAGATTGTGTGCTCGTTTTACCATTGCCGATACCCTCGTCACCCAACCATAGGCCGAAGCCACCCTCCGAGCACCTTAACCTTGACTGAGAATTACTCCGGAAGCAAACCCTAGGCTAGATAGCCAAACAAGGTGTAGCGTATCTTCCTCTAAGGATAACGCACCAACAATAGCTGATTATATAGTCCAAACCCTAGCCAAGAGATAGTCCAAGCCAATACTGAAAGCTAGCTGCTACTGCAGCTGCAGCTGCAACCCTCCTCCACATGTGCGCACCAAACTGGGAACTGCAATGCGCACCAGTTGCTCTCTGCAATTCTTAGATGTGTCAAATGAGAACTAGAACCCTGTATTTATACTGGTTCTGCCAGATTTGTTGGGGTCGACTTCTCCTTCTGGATATGTGTATGTTTAGTATATTATTATTATTTCTGGCTGACTTCTTCTCTTGGAGGATAATAACCTAATATAAATTATCTTCTTGAGCCGACAAGACTTCTAGGGTTATTAACCAACTCATTAGGGTTTTCTCTTGCTTTCCAGAGTCTTCTATTCTCTTCAGGTTCACACATGGAGGTAAATACCTTTCGCAGCTACCATAATATTAACACTCCCTCCTAGCTAGGGAGGTATTACAGGTAATGGTCTTGAGCACAAAAACATACCATTTACCCGGTAGCATCAATATAGTTGTCTAGACTATCTCATGACTAGATCATGAGCATCACCATCACCATTAGTTTCATCATCTCTCGAAACCATACTTCATATGAGTAATTAGACATGATGTTGGATAAGTCACTCACACCATAGAGTGATACAAGAGCCATTCTTATAATCTAGAAGAGTAAATGCTCTGAACTGTTTTCTGTCTAGAAAATCTTTGTTCATCATTCTTCTGGATGATGATGATCTCCAATAAACAACTGATAGTCTTCAAGGAAATTAGAATGAAAATAGAACACAACTGTGTCTATCCATAGTAGTACATAACTACAATCCAGTGGTACACTACCACACCAAGTAACACACAAGTACTTTATCAACAACGCGTAGTTGCGAACAGTGGAACATATCCACCACAGTAGTCTTCATCTATTGTCATGTAGTCTTCATAACAAACATCTGATAACATCCTGCACATAAACAATGTTATGATATAAATTGAATCATCTGGGCCAATCTTTCACTCACGTCTATGAGATATGAAAGAATACCTGCCTCACGAACAGTGGAACATATCCACCACAGTAGTCTTCGTCTACTGTCATATGGTCTTCATAAAAAACATCTGATAGCAACCTGCACAGAAACAATGTTATGATATAAATTGAATCATCTGGGCCAATCTTTCACTCATATCTATGAGATATGAAATAATATCTACCCTCAGAGTAGAACAATGAGATATCTGGACTATTCTTCTCAAGCAAGGAAGAATAACTGTCTTGTCTTCTGAACATGGACCATTCCCCACCCTGGGCCATTCTTCCTACACTAATCAAAGTGCACCCTGGAGAGAATGTATAACCCTAAGGAATGCTAAGTCTGGACCATTCCCCACCCTGGGCCATTCCTCCTACACTAATCAA
>ML780895.1:473996-539820 GCA_009831015.1 Picea engelmannii | reverse complement strand
TAGCAGATATAAAGAATATCAGATAAGGTGACTTGAGGGGGGGGGAAACTAAGGAAAGGAAAGAGAATGGGTGGGGATGAGAGCATGGGAGGTTAAGGAGGTGTTGGGTCACCAAAATACCACCATTTTACCAACCTTTTACTTCATGTTTAACCATATTGCAATTTCCCACAACCTTATATTAAGACCATTTTCATAATTACATATGGGTTTAGACCTATTATTTTCCAAATAATTCAATTTAGTATTTTGAGTGAGTTTATGATTAAATATTGGAAAAATAACATGTTTTCACTTATATATCAAAGTGATATGAGTTCCATGATGTTTACATATGTATTTGAAGAATCCAACCAAGTCATATTTGACCATCAAGCCCCAAATTCGAATTTCCTCTTCAACCCCTTGAAGATTTGATGAAGAATTGGAGATTTTCTCAAGTATCTTGGATGGAGAAGAATCATGGAAGAGAGATTTGTGAGAATATTTGTAGAGATATTACTTGCTAGGTGTTAGCACATGGTTGTAACCACATGAGACATTTGTGGACCTGAATTCATTGTTAGTTATCTTATTTTTTGTATAAATAGGAGTACCTCTTCCATTCCAAAGGGGAGGACTCTTGGAGCATTGTGTCTAACTTATGATGGAATAGAATAAATACTCTTTTCACATCAATTTCGATTCTCTAGTTTTAGATGTAGAATTCTTTAATTTAGTGAATTTAGTGTGTTACTTTGTTCTTGGGAGAATTGAGCTCACTCCAAATAGATCATAGTAGCATTTTGGTTCTTCTCTTCTTTATTTTATGCTTAATTTTCCTCTATGCAAGTGTGATTAAAACCCTCTTTTAAAATCCTTTTTCATATGCTGACAAAGTATTGTTGTAAGGAGCTACATTCATTGTAGCATATTTCACCTTGCAACCTAATCTACTACTATTTGAGCAATGATAACTTAGGATTGAAAGATATAGGATTTAATTTACGTTTAATTCATGTAAGTGTGTTTAGAAACCTCTTTCCAATTTCTTTAATTCCATATGCTGACATAGCATTTTTGTAAGGAGCTACATTCATTGTAGCATAATTCACCTTGCAACCTGATCTTCTACCATTGGAACAATGATAAGTTAGGAATGAAAGAGTTAGGATTTGCTTTATGTCAAAGCCTTTATTTCTTGCATGTGTGATTTAAAATTTATTTTCAACCCCTAACCTCATTAAGTTGACATGGTACTATTGGAAGGAGCATACAATGCATACTTTACCATGCAACCTAATTTTCTACCAGTGGAACTCTGACTAGTAAGGGTTGACAAACTTAGAATTTGATTGAGTTTGATTATCTTAGGTTTAGTTTCCTACTCCTGCATATATGTTTCCAGCATCATCACAAGATTATGATCATCCATGGTTGACAATTTAATGAAATCAATTTAATAAATTGATTTTCCCGACATTTTTACTATTTCCCGCAAACTTCAGATCGCAATAACTTTCTCATACAGAGCTAGTTTGATATGAAACAAGCGTCGTTGGAAATATCTCGATGAAATCTACATTATCATGGAGGAATTTTCATCAGCATTTGAGGATATCAAAGTTTTATTCATTTTTGGATTTTGTAGACAATAGATTTCGAAAAATTTCTTAAGAACATGAGATCATTAAAAAATGCTTTTAATACTTTAAACTAGTTTTTGAATCGCTAAAATTGAACATCAAACTAATAAGTTATGAAATAAACATTGACGGGTAGTCCAGGGTGCACCACTTCCTGACAGGTAAAAAGTTCATTTCATTTTATTCATTTTCCTTGGATTTGTTCCATTAAGCACTATTTACGCTTTTTGCGCATGTATCAGATGAAGAAAGAATGATCACCTCTATTCTTCGATAAGTCTCATGTTTTATTGCAGGTCAGTGTTAAGTTTTTTTTGCAGGTTCTGGAACGATGAAGAAGACCAATTTATGCACTAGTGATTTTCAAAGACCACATAATCTTGAGAAGGCATGTCTTAGTGAAATAAGGACGAAGTCAAAATCATTCTATTCTAGACCATATCCATCATACCATTACTACCAAAATAATCCTCTCAGAAGCCCATTATGTGATGGTTCATTTTCCTCCCTCTAAGCCTGATAGTCGAAGTCCAAATAGTCCATGTATTCAACCTTAAAATTTTCATTTTACTACTCCCATTAGATAAGGACTTCAACCCATTTTCCCTATTGCAATTTTTCATACTTTCCTACTTCACTTTCATTCATCCCTAACCCATGAATAAAGTCATTCAAATTACTTACCAAGTTGAGTTACCTTATTGCCATTTTCCTTTTTCCAAATAAATCTTGCTTGATAGTGAAAACATTTCATCTATGGTCCTCTAAATCATTACTTTGTACTCACGTTGGATGATATGGGATTCCTTAATTCCCCCATTCTAAAAAATCTTAACCCATCGACCTAAACACATCATCTGGGATCGATACTATAGACCTTTTTAGTACCTTGAGACTTGCATGCCTTAATGGCAAGTTCTCTCTCAAATAAACAGTGGAAATACGTCAATGTCTCTTGCTCATTGGATTGTCTAGGTGACTCAACGTGCAACACATTTATTCTTACCTAGTAAGATGTACATGGGAATATTGACTCTCATTAACATTAATGATGAGTAGTCTCGTGTCTATTAACAACATTCATTAATGGCTGGTAATCTGACAATTTATTTCTATGTTCAACTTCAGTAAAATCCATTCACATAGATAATAATTATTCCATGATGACAGATGTGGATATGAATGAAGACTATATGTTTCATGACACTAACAACAACTTACAATAATGTTCCAGTAAATCAAAGATTCAGCTCCAGAGTTCAGCACCAACAACTTAGTTCCAACAATAAGACGATACATATTTACCAATTTCAGATCTCATTCTATGTTCATACAACCAAGAAGATCAAACTATTTCACTTCAAGATCCATGATCCAACAACAAAAACAACATATTATAGCAATACAATATCTCTCAGATGACTTATCAGGTAGGTGAAGGTATGTTGTTTTATAATCTTTAATAAATAATTTCTTGAAGGCTAAAAGACATGTATTAGGAAAATTTCCCATGCAGTGTTGTCCTTTCCTTTTTGCTACATTTTCCAAGGACGAATAACACTTTCAGTTGGAGNACAACAACAACAACATATTATAGCAATACAATATCTCTCAGATGACTTATCAGGTAGGTGAAGGTATGTTGTTTTATAATCTTTAATAAATAATTTCTTGAAGGCTAAAAGACATGTATTAGGAAAATTTCCCATGCAGTGTCGTCCTTTCCTTTTTGCTACATTTTCCAAGGATGAATAACACGTTCAGTTGGGGGGGGGGTGGGGGGGGGATATACCATGTGGAGGATGGTTTCCATGCCTTTGACATACTTCAACACACATTACTAAATAAGATTGAAAGGATTGAATGGTTGATATGCATATTACTGAGTCATCATTTTGAAATCATTCATATGATTGAATTTTCAAGTTTATTCTTTGTTGTAGCAAGAAGAAGAGTAAAAGAAAAGTGTTTCCACACAAGAACCAATACTTGCAATACTTATGGTTGTCACAAAAGAAGCAACCACAAGAATAAAATTCCACTTAGATATGTTTAAGAAAAAGAAGACGCTGTCACATAGTTAAGGAAAATCAATGCAAGGTTTCATGAGGACATGCAACATCTTCAGTTGCGGGGAATGTTGGGTCACCAAAATACCACCCTTTTACCAACCTTTTACTTCACGTTTAACCATATTCCACTTTCCCACAACCTTACATTAAGACCATTTTCATGCTTACATATGCATTTAGACCTATTATTTTCCAAAGCATTCATATTAGTATTTTGAGTGAGTTTATGATTAAATATTGGAAAAATAACATGTTTTCACTTATATATCAAAGTGGGATGAGTTCTATGATGTTTACATGTGTATTTGAATACTCCAACCAAGTCATATTTGATCATCAAGCTTCAAAATCGAATTTCCTCTTCAACCCCTTGAATATTTGATGAATATTTGGAGATTCACTCAAGTATCTTGGATGGAAGAGAGATTTGCAAGGAATCATGGAAGAGAGATTTGTGAGAATATTTGTAGAGTTATTAATTTCTAGGTGTAATCACATGGTTGTAACCACATGAGACATTTGTGGATCTAGGAGAGATTTGTGGATCTGAATTCATTGTTAGTTATCTTATTTTTTGTATAAATAAGAGTGCCTCTTCCATTCCAAAGGGGAGGACTCTTGGAGAATTGTGTCCAAGTTATGATGGAATGGAATGAAGCCTCTTTTCACATCAATTTCCAATCTCTAGTTTTAGATGTAGAATGCTTTAATTTAGTGAATTTAGTGTGTTACTTTGTTCTTGGGAGAATTGAGCTCACTCAAGATAGATCATATTAACATTTTGTTTCTTCTCTTATTTATTTTATGCTTAATTTTCCTCTATGAAAGTGTGATTAAAACCCTCTTTTCAAATCCTTTTTCATATGCTGACAGAGTATTGTTGTAAGGAGTTACATTCATTGTAGCATATTTCACCTTACAACCTGATCTACTACTAGTTGAGCAATGATAACTTAGGATTGAAAGATATAGGATTTACTTTTGTTTAATTCAAGTAAGTGTTCTTAGAAACCTCTTTCCAATTTCTTTAATTTCATATGCTAACAGAGTATTGTTGTAAGGAGCTACATTCATTGTAGCATAATTCACCTTGCAACCTGATCTTCTATCATTGGAGCAATGACAAGTTAGGAATGAAAGATATATGATTTACTTTCTGTCAAAGCCTTTATTTATTGCATGTGTGATTTAAAATTTCTTGTCATCCCCTAACCTCATTAAGTTGATAGAGTAGTGTTGCAAGGAGCATACAATGCATACTTCACCTTGCAACCTGATTTTCTACCAGTGGAACTATGACTAGCAAGGGTTGACAAACTTAGAATTTGATTGGGTTTTCTTAGCTTAGGTTTAGTTGCCTATTTCTACATATATTTTTCTAGCATCATCACAAGGTTATGATAATCCCTGGTTGATAATTTAATGAAAGCAATTTAAGCAATTGAATTTCTCGACATTTTTACTATTTCCTACAAACTTTCGATCGTGATAACTTTCTTATATGGAGTTTGTTTGATATGAAACATGCATCGTTGGAAAACTCTTGATGAGATCTACGTCGTGGATACATTTTCATCAGCATTTGAGGATATAAAAGTTTTGGTCATTTTTGGATTTTGTAGCCAATGACTTCGAAAAACTTCTTAAGAACATCAAATCATTAAAACATGCTTCTAATAATTTAACTCGGTTTTTGAATCGCTAAAATTGAACATCAAACAATGAAGTTATGAAAGAAACACTGATAGGTAGTCCAAGGTGCACCACTTCCCGACAGGTAAAAGGTGCATTTCATTTTATTCATTTTCCTTGGATTTGTTCCATTAAGCACTATTTGTGAAATTTTGCATATGTATCACATGAAGAAAGACTGATCACCTCTATTCTTAGATAAGTCTCATGTTTTGTTTGTTGGATTACTGAGAGGGGGGTGAATCAGTAATAGAGCAATTTAATCCTTTTTAACCATAAAATGCAAGTGTTATATCAATGTAGAATTATTATCCAATAGTTGCAGAGTAAATAAATAATGAAAAAATGAGCAATCATACACATACACAACACAACAATGATTTTATGTGGAAATCCAAAGCGAGAGAAAACCACATAATGTTTTTTCTTATATGTCTTTAAGAATTACATTAATTGGAAGCACCAACTTCCTTTGTTTTCCTGCTTCAACTTTAAGGAGGCTCCAACCCCCTAGTTTCTCAGGCTACAACTTGAAGGAAGCTCAAACTCCCCAATTATATGGCTACAACCAGAAGGAGACTACAACCCCCTATGTTCTCCGGCTACAACCGGAAGGTGGCTACAACCACCTGTCCTTGCCCTATCCAACCACCCTGACATAGAAGTAGAATGATGGAACCACTGTCACACTATCACTATGAGATATATTGTCGTAAACATGTACCAATCAAACTGCACCAAACAACCTGTAACAACCTATACCAATAACCTGTGCCAACATGTACCATACATCAACCTGTACCATAAATAAATGCATCAACCATGTACCAAACCTGTACAAATAACTTGTCACAATAACCTATCCAAACAACCTAGAACAATAACCTGTCTTATCAATCTTATCAACCAAATAAGATCTACTCACCAAGATCAATCACCAAGACAACTCTCAACCATATGCACAATATCACCAAGATGTGCATCAACCAAGCATAACACAACAATTCATAATCATCACCAATATCAATATGTGCTTCTAATAATATACCAAGACAAGTATGCTACATCATCCCTAAACCACATGTCAACAATACTACTAGCAATTGACTCCAACCATGTACCAAGTATGTACCAATCATGCATCAAATACTCATCAACTATGACTCATCAAGATGTACCAACATCATCAACTATACACCTCATGTATGTGCCAACTCATCAACTACTTGTCTCAACCATGTACCCAACATGTACCTCAACCATATACCAAATACATATACCAATATAACCATAAAAAATTTCTCTAGTAACAAAATACCATAAACCATTACATCAAACCATGTGTCGCAAACTCACTGTTATACAACCTCTATCTGTAACATACCTCAACCAAACATCCCTCATCAATTTTATCATCCAAATCTAATTTGTAACTCTGTAAAAGACCTTGTGTATATGATCATATAACTGCAAACCTTCCTTAACTTTAACAATAAGAGACTAGCTTTTTCATCAAACTTTACTTTAGTCTCACATGACTAATTTTGGATTAGTCAACAACCCTAACTTGCAATAATAATAAATATGTACCTGTAATGAATAAAGATATGAAAATGGCACAAAATATTCTTCAGTGTCTTTTGTGCAATTCCTCCAAATTTCACTACTTGGAACCTCTCATAAAAAGGAGTTATAGCAAAAATGACATACCTTGTTGAAATCTGGCTTATTCTAGAGAGCAAACTTGTAGAGCGTTCCCCACATGGAATATTTTTTGTATGGATATGAAAATGGTACACAAAATAATACAGACTGTACTATAACCAAAACATTTGGTCTTATGGAATTTGGATCTGTTATGAAGAATTTATGATGTTTTTACCCGAGAGACCTGTTTTAGACTAGTTTCAGGACTAGCCACAAACCATATTTTCCACGGAGTGTAACTCCAAAAATAAAACAACCCACAAGCTGAAATTTTTATCACAACTACCTTGGATATGTTTCCTCAATGGCTGCCCAATTTCACTGTCTGAGTCATTCTAGAAAACAATTTATTACGAAAATGATGAGATGACTTGTAAATAACATACCTTAGAAAGCATCATCAAAAGAATTTATCCTCGAATTTCGACCTTATTTACTTCACCTTCCCTATGAAATTCATCTTAGATATTCTTTGGTTACCTGAGTCACTTGTAGATATTCAATATTCTCAAGTGTGATTTAAAAATGAGAGACTTTTGCCTCTTATTTATACTTTCATGTAGCTTCCTCAAGGGGCTACCTTCTAACCTTCTTAACCCACTTTCCTTATTTTAGGGATAACCCACTTCTAACCACTTGTCCACTTAGTAATTTCTCCATTAAATTTATTATTTAAATAATTTCTTTTGTATCCACTTTGAATTATAATACACTCATCACTCCACTTTATTATTTAAATTACCTTGTAACCATCTTAACCCACTTTCCTCATTTTAGGGCTAACCCACTTCTAACCACTTGTCCACTTAGTAATTTATCCATTAACTTTATTATTTAAATAATTTATTTTGTATCCACTCTGACTTATAGTACACTCATCACTTCACTTTACTATTTAAATAATTTATTCTTTGCAACTACTTTGACTACTTTGACCTTTTGGGACTTCTAGATGACTCATGAGGGTTCTCCAACTTCAGATGGCCATAACTCTCTAACGGTGAGGTGTTATGTGACGTTCCACATACCACTGGAAATGAAATGACATGTAATATCCATATAGAATAGTCTTTCCTACAAATATATCAAACTCATACCATTATCCATCAAACAAACTTGGGTCCATTACCCAAACCTTTGTGCTACCGGAATTTGCTACCAGACTTTGTTCAAGGGTTGACATCAATGACAACCAACCCAATTAATCAACAATCTCCCCCTTTGGCATTGATGGAAACACTTTGATGCAATACTGAAGTCATATCACTCATCCTCCCCCTGTGACCATCGCTCCCCCTGGAACCATGCCTTTGTGCTCTTTCTCCAAGCATTTACCTTTGCATATGATAAATATACCCCCCTTTGTCATCAATGGAAAATGTATCTTTCCATCCGGGGCTACTCCCCCTAACACAACTATCCTTGGGGATACTCCCCCTGAATGAACTCTTCCTGAAACTAATATCCCAACCTAAACTTGCCTCTTTATGGTGCTTCCTCGTGTAAATCTAAGACATATAAGATAAGCATTCAAAAGAATTCATTTTGGAGTAGAAATTACTCCGAGTCTCTGGGGAAAATACTCAAAGGATTCCCTTGGAAGTGGTTTTGTAAAGATGTATGCCACTTGTTCTTTTGTGCTCACATATTCAACTCTGATGTTCTTCTTCGCAACTTGTTCCCGTAGAAAGTGATACTTTATTGGAATGTGCTTGGTCTTAGAGTGCATCACCGGGTTCTCTGAGATACTGATGGCGCTTGTATTATCACAATATATTGGAATGGGCTCATCATACTCAACCTATATACCTAACAAAGTTTGTTTCATCCATAGAACCTGAGTACAACAAATTGTTGATGAAATATACTTTGCTTTGGTTGTAGATAAATATATTGATGATTGTTTCTTGCTTAGCCAAGATACTAAACACTCACCCAAGTAGAACGTTGCTCCACTGGTGCTTCGTCGATCATCAATGCAACCTTCCCAATATGCATTTGTGTAGGAAATAACTAATAGATCCTTTCTTTTTGGATACCATAATCCAAACTCTTTTGTTCCTTTGAGATATCTGAAAATCCTCTTCACTGCTAAGACATGTGATTCCTTTGGTGCTGCTTGAATTCGTGCCACTTGTCCAACTCCCTGCATTAAATCTGATTTGGATGCTGTCACATATAGTAAGCTACCAATCATTGACCTGTATTGCCTTTGGTCTGTAGACTTTGAATCATCATATTTTCTCAACTTGCAACTGCTTTGCATAGGAGTGGTAACTGGTTTGCAATCTTCCATTCTGAACCTCTTTATCATTTCTTTGATATACATAGTTTGAGAAATAAAAATTCCTTGGTTGCTTTGACGTGTCTAAAGACCCTGAAAGAAGGATAGTTCTCCAAGTAAGGACATTTCAATTTCATTCTGCATATCCTTTGCAAATTTCTGGCTTAACCTGTCATCAATACTTCCAAAAATAATTTCATCAATATAAACTTCAATTAATAAAATATCATCTTGAGTTACCTTGATGTATAAGTTGTTGTCTGTGTTGATACTGAGAGGGGGGTGAGTCAATATCAAGTACAGCTTAAAAAAAAATTCAACTTATACTTAAACCATTCAATTATATCCAACGAGCAATGAACAATAGTATAAGAGTTACACCAATACACCACAATACACCATGCACAATATATGAGAAATAATCAATAGTTATTGTTCAAGGGAAGTGATGACTTCCAAAGGTAGCTCCGACTTCCAAATATAAAGGGAGGGATAAACCTCCAAAAGGAAGACAATCCTCCAATATCAAGAGAGGTTTTATCTCTCCATCCTTGCCCCTTCCTTCCACCCAAGAATATATAAGAGATAATAAAACTTTACATTAAATCATCACCATCAACTAACCATCACATAGAACCAGATAATGTTTCCTGAGACTTCTTCAACTTATGCAATTCTTCACTTCTTAGAATACTCTTATCCTATAGATAATATAACTCAATATATTATCTGAAACTCCTCCAATTTTTACTCCTTGAATCCTCCCCAAAAAGAAGTTATAGAGAGAATGCTAGACCTTATTCAATTCTGGTGTATTCAGGAGAGTGAACTTGTACGGAATGTCCCGTGCTCAATATTTGACATCCGATTCTGAAATTCTCACACAAGAAACTAAAGCCTGTACTATTTCCAATGAAATTGGTCTCACTTCATTTGGATTCTCTATGAATAATTTATTACCGTTTTATTCGGAACACCTGTTTTTGACTAGCTTCAGGACTAGTCAAAACCCCTATCTTCCACAGAGTGTATCTCCAAAAGTATAGTGAATAAAGAGATGAAATTTTTACCACAAGTACCTAGATATGTCTTCTCAATACCATACCAATTTCACCATCTGTATATTTCTAGAAAAAAAGTTATAGTGAAAATGGTAAGATGACCTATAAATAACATACCTTAGAACACATCACCAAAAGACTTCATCCTCCCTTGAAATATGGCCTTCTTTACTTCATATTTCCTCTGAAATTCGAATTGTGTATGTAAAATGAATTTATAATGATATGTATTTATACCCTTTATGTCACTTCCTTTTAACATTAGGGCCGACCTGACACTTTCTTATTTTGTAATTCTTTTCTTTAATTATCTTCAGGGTCGACCTGTACTTCATTTTTCAATTCACTTTGTCATATTCAAAAATTCATTTATCCTCAACCATAAGGATCCACGTGACGTTCCACCTATCACCAGAAAAAAAATGATGTATAAAATCCATCCATGGGTGTTGTTTCTACATGTGCACTATCCTTCATGGCCAAATACCTTCATCAATCTTGCGGTCCAAAATCAATACCTAGGGTTGACATCAATGACAACAACCAATATTCCAACAATCTCCCCCTTTGTCATTGATAGAAACCCTCATGCTCCCCCTTTCGTCATGATCCCAATTTCTCTCCCCCTTTGACATCAATGGAAAAGGGTAGGGTTTCTCCCCCTGAGTTTAATGGAAAAAGGTAACTCTCTTCTCAACAATCTTCATTGTTTGGAATCTCTTTCCTTCTCCATACTGTGGTTGGCATAGGGACATCTTCATTCATATATCTACAATCTCGTGCTTTGTGACCAAGATAATTACATTTGTAGAATACAATATTTTTTTCCATCAATGGGGAAAATGAATTATAACTTATGTTTACAAATCCACGATTGTTTCCATATATTCTATTTACACCATTCATGTTTCTTACATAGTTGTTCCTTTCATTGATTCTACAATTAATTGCCTTATGTCCAAAAATTTTGCAAGTATAACAATGACCAAGAAATAAATTTTGATACCTGGGAGTAAGTGACCTTATTTTTGATGTAGTCCATCTGGGTTCATGATCTACTCTTCTGTAGTTTCCTTCATATCGATTGAAGCTTCTTTGATTCCTGAAGGTAGGATGTCTTCTTGGATATTCATCTCTTTTGTAATTATTCTTTCTCTCTGGTATCTTGGTCCACTTCTCATCAACTGTCTGTGTAGCTATTTTTTCAACCTTCTTGTTGGTATTTGCATCTTCTTTGTATGAAGTTTCAACCATGCATCCAAGATGTGTTAAGTCTTTTGGCACTTGAGATTTTCTTAATCTCTTCCTCAATGAGACAACTTCTTGTTCAAGTTTCTCACAATCTTCTTCTTTCTTCATCATTTGGACATTCCTTACTTCTCCTATTCTTCTTGCTTCTTCGAGTAGAGTTTTCAAGGAAATGGTTTCTTCTCTTAGTTTCTCAAAATATTCTAATTGTTTCTTCAAGATTACAACTATCTTTTCACAACTACCCAATTCACTTCTTAGTTTTCTATGCGTGTCTTTGAGCTTGCTATTTTCAATCTCAACATGCTTCAATTTTTTAAGATTCTCATCTTCTTGTTGAATCGTTTCTGCTTCATGATTTTCTTCTGCATCATTGGACTTTTCTTCTTCAGTGTCATCTCTTTCAATACTTGGATGAGGACATTCAAATTCAACATGTCCTACTTCTTCACAATTAAAGAAAAAGAACTGACCTCTATTTGCTTCTTTGAAATATGAGATGTTGTAATTTGCTTCAACTTGTTCTTCATCTTCTGCTTCTCCCCTTGCATAAATATCTTGTAGCTTGTCCCAAATATCTTTTGTTGATGCACATGATCCCACCTTGAATTTCACTGAATCTGTCAATCCATCCAGGATGGTAACTATTGCCAATTTGTTGTTCCTTTTCTCTTCCTTCTAAGCTGTAGTCTTTGGTTTCTTCAAAGCATTGTATCTTGAAGCAATTGAGAACCAAACATATTCCCCAATATATTTCAAGTAATTTTCCATTCTATTACTCCAGTATTCAAAATTGCTTCCATCAAATGGTGGAATCCCATTTGTAATGTTGTCTTCCATTTCTGCTTAGGATCTTCCTTCTAGTAGTTAAACTGTACTGAAGGTAACCCGCTCTGAAACCAATTGTTGATACTGAGAGAGGGGTGAATCAGTATCAAGTACAATTAAAAAAAAAAAATCAACTTATACTTAAACCATTCAATTAAATCCAATGAGCAATGAACAATAGTATAAGAGTTACACCAATACACCACAATACACCATGCACAATATATGAGAAGTAATCAATAGTTATTGTTCAAGGGAAGTAATGACTTTCAAAGGTAGCTCCAGCTTCCAAATATAAAGGGAGGGATAAACCTACAAAAGGAAGATACAATCCTCCAATATCAAGAGAGGGTTGACCTCTCCATCCTTGCCTCTTCCTTCCACCCAAGAATATATGAGAGATAATAAAACTTTACATTAAATCATCACCATCAACTAACCATCACATAGAACCGGATAATTCTTCCTGAGACTTCTTCAACTTCTACAATTATTCACTTATTAGAATACTCTGATCCTGTAGATAATATAACTCAATGTATTCTCTGAAACTCCTCCAATTTTCACTTTTTGAATCCTCCCCAAAAAGAAGTTATAGAGAGAATGGTAAACCTTATTCAATTCTAGTTTATTTAGGAGAGCGAACTTGTACAGAATGCCCCATGCTCAATATTTAACATCAGATTCTGAAAATCTCACACAATAAAATAAAACCTGTACTATTTCCAATGAAATTTGTCTCACTTCATTTGGATTCTCTATGAAGAAGTTATGACTGTTTTACCTAGAACACCTGTTTATGACTAGCTTCAGGACTAGTCAAAAACTCTATCTTCCACAAAGTGTATCTCCAAAAGTATAGTGAATAAAAATGAATTTTTTTACCACAGGTACCTAGATATGTCTTCTCAATACCATACCAATTTCACTATCTGAATCATTCTAGAAAAAAAGTTATAGCGAAAATGGTAAGATGACCTGTAAATAACATACCTTAGAACACATCACCAAAAGACTTCATCCTCCATTGAAATTCGGCCTTCTTTACTTCAGGTTTCCTTTGAAATTCGACTTGTGTATGTAAAATGAATGTATAATGTTATGTATTTATACCCTTTATGTCACTTCCTTTTAACATTAGGGATGACCTGACACTTTCTTATTTTGTAATTATTTTCTTTAATTATCTTCAGGGCCAATCTGTACTTCCTTCTTCAATTCACTTTGTCATCTTCAAAAATTCATTTCTCCTCAACCATGAGGATCCATGTGACGTGCAACCTACCACCAGAAACAACATGATGTATAATATCCATCCATGGGTGTTGTGTCTGCATGCACATTTTCCTTCATGTCCAAATACCTTCATCAATATTGCGGTTCAAAACCAATGACTAGGGTTGACATCAATGACAACAACCAATCGTCCAACAGTATGCAGTTCCTTTTATGAACCCTTCATGTTGTAGATATTTATCCAGTCTAGAGTACCATGCTCTAGGAACCAATTGTTCAATGTAGACTTCTTCTTCAAGTTCCCTGTTTAGAAAAACTGATTTCACATCCATATCTGTTCATACTATTCAAGACTTTGCTACACAACTGTCCATAATTTTGACTCATATGTCACTGTCCTATCATGAAGTACTACTACAACTGATTAATCTAACATATTGTACTTATGATAACTGAATGCAGTGAATCTGTCTACTCAAATTCTGCAAGCTGCTCGAAGGATGGTTCTCTAGTCTGTCTCAGCTACCGCATAGACTCCCCCTGTCTATTATTCATATTATCTAGGAGTATCTAAGCCGGATGACTCAAAAAAATCCTACTCTAAAGTGTATTCATCATCATCTTCATTAGTAGATTCATCATCTCTATGAGATCTGACTTCTTTCTTTCTATTTGTGGATTCATCTTTCACTACAATGCTTGAAAGTACAATCTCTTGAACCCGTTCCTTATTTACCTGTCCTTCTTTTATTTTAGTTATTGTCCAAACCTTTATGTATCTGACATCTTTCTTTTTCTCTATAGAATTTTCTTCATCTCATTTTATTGCCAATCTTGCGATCTCTGGGACCTGGTCTTTGTTTACCTATTCTTCGTGTTTTCTTATCCATACTTTCTTATATCTGATATCAGTGTTCTATTTTATGGAAGTATCGATCATGATTCCGAAATCACTAGCTATATGTCCATAGTTATGACATTTGTAACATTCAATGTTACGAGGGGCCACATAGGCATTTCTTTCTTGAAAATTTCTTCTATAATCCATGCAATCTGATGCAGGAGCATCACAGTCACATCAAAGAGGAGGGCGTGGAATCAGAATCGACGCCTCAACACATCGAAGGAGCCAAACCAACCCTTCAACCATCTTAGTGGCGATGGAGTTTTTTTGTTTTGATCGTTAATTAAATGTAATAGTCTGTAAAGTCGGGCCACCATTTGAAATGATGGAACCGAATGTAAATCCTTACACGACTGTAAATAGATTACATGTGTGGGATATTAGTTTGATTAGTCATTAGGTTGCACTAAATTAGTAGCTAACCACTTAAGCAAGAAGCAGTAGTATTTAGATAGGAGGATAGAGAGTGAAGAAGCGTTGGGTCCTCAGACAAGTTTTCTTGTAATCATGTAGAGGGAAACCGACTGTAATTTCATTTTATGTTGAATGAATAGAACCAAGAAAATTGACCCACATACACAATGTGATGTTGTTATAGTTCTGAATGAGTTATCATGTTTGTAAGTGAATGGTGTTCATAGTGTATGAATGAGTAGTTGAATGAGTTTCAATTATTTATCTTCCGCAAGATATGCAAGGAGTGCATTCAGAGCGCAAGGAGTGCGCATGAAGAAGACTTTTTCAACTTAAAATATCAGAAGAGATAACGGGAAGATTTCGTATGCAAAATGCTCATATTGAGCGCAAGGAGTGCGCATAAGAAAAAACTTGTGTTAAAGTTTGAATGCTCAGGACATTGAGCACAGAGTATGTCAGGAGGGCGTGAGAATGTCTTTTGAAGAAGACGTAGAGTGCAAGTGTGCACAGGGAGAGATTTAAACTTCGTTTACTAGAAGCTTAGGAGGAGTAGCGGTATTAAATCTTGAGAGGAGTAATTTGGAAAAAAAAAACTTCTAAGTTCTGAAGGATTGATGTTCAAAAGACGAACAAGTACAGAAGGTTGAGTGGGAGAAACCCTTGAGAAAATAAATTTGAAGGTTGGATATGATCGAGGGTCGAGATCCATTTGGGACGAGCCGAAGTCTTCTAAACCATCAGATCTTGGAGAAGTAGCACATTGTTTAGCGCAAAGGTTCATCGAAATTTCGCAAGGTTAATAAATTGACAGAAGTAGAGTGGATTTCGTGAAACTCTGAATCGCGAAATCCTGAATTCATCAAGACCGTTCGTTGAAGGGATACGTGGCAAGAGAGCAGCGTTTCACTGACTTGCAGGGAGAAAAAGGTCAAAGGTTGGAGTCGTGAAGAATTCACAAAATCCAATTCCATGAAGTGATCGTGGTCGTTCATCGAGGAAGGACATGCGGCGACGGATTTAGTGTTTCACAAATTCGTGAATCAGGAATTTGGAGGTAGAAGAGTTGAGAAAACCCACGAAATCACGAAACACAAAATCGCAATTAAATCATAGCCTTTGCCTGGAGAGTCAAAGTGGATCGTTGATTTGGTGTTCCAAAATTTCACAATTTCAGATATCGGGAGTTTGAAGAACAGAGAGTCAATTTACTCGTATTTCCGATATGTGAAATCATGACGTGCCTTTCCAGTTAGGTGTGTGGTCACAAGACGTGGTCACATGGAGGAGACTGGTGTTTTAGTGCCTGATTACGCAGGTGAAAGTTTGCAAAGACCCGTAGTTACTGTGTGAAAGGTTCCAACAGGGAATCAAAGGTTGTTTTCGTTTAGTCTTGAGAATATCCTAAGATCGGGAGGTCGTGCATCCCTTGTGGAGAAGGGGGCTTTTCACTAAGTGGTATCAGAGCCTGAAAAAGATTTGAAGTTGAACTCAATGTGTTAGGAACAGTTGAAACGATGCCATTGATAGTATGCACTGGACCACCTATAGAAAACCATGTTGTAGGAAGAGAAGTAAGACAACTATACACAAGGTTGGAAGCGATGGAAGTAATACAAAGGATAACACTTGCCGTTGAATATGTCAGTGATGAAAAAAGTGAAGAAATAGAAGTTGAAGAAATTATAGGGGAAGATGCGGCTGAAGAACGCTTACTGAAAGCTGTTGTGAAGTTGGGAGCTAGAGCAAAGATGGACGTCCCAATGTATGAAGGTAACTTGGATGCCGAAGATTTATTGGACTGGATAAGGTCCCTAGACAAGTATTTTGACTATGAAGATGTCGAGGAAGGAAGGAAGATGAGACATGCTGTCACGAGATTAAGAGGACATGCAACACTGTGGTGGGATGAACTGCAGGCATAAACAAGGAGCAAAGGCAAACCGAAGATAAAGAATTGGGACAGGATGGTGTCCAAATTGAAGGCTAAATTTATACCGAGGGATTACCAGATAGATCTGTTCAAACAATTGCAGAACCTGAGACAGAGGGGTATGACAGTGAAAGAGTACACAGAAGAATTTTATAGGTTGAATATTAGGACTGGAAAAAGGGAGAAGGATGATGAAAAGGTTGCCAGGTATATAAATTCTTTGAGGTATGAAATTTAGGATGAAATCAACATGATGACTGTGAGAATAGTAGAAGATTCTTATCAGGTTGCACTGAAGGCAGAAGAAAAGTTGGCCAGAAACTAGAGCCAGCGGAATAGAAGAAGAGGTTTAAATAGAGGTAAGGGAGTTGTCTATGACAAGGAATCGAAAGATAAGAATGAGAATGATAAATCATATGGTTGCTTTGAATGAAAAGGAAGTTCTCAAAGAAGACTGTTTGGTGGGAGAAATTATTTCCCTCGAGGAAGAGGAAGAAGTAGAGGAGGTGGAGTTAAATGTTATGCCTGTGGAAAGACAGGACATATGTCTTAGGAATGCCTCGAGAAAAAGAAAGAAGGAGGAGGAGAGGCACATATATCTAAATCCCAAAAGAATGTGGAAGCAAAGGCAGCAGAAGGAGGACAAAATCTTATGATGAGGAAAGTTCTTCTAAAGCCAGAGAAAGAAATAAAAGACTCAGTTCAATGAACAAGGTTGTTCAGGACTGCTTGTAAGACAAAGTAAAAAGTTTGCAAGATGATTATAGACAGTGGGAGCACAGATAATTTAGTATCAACAAAGATGGTGGATAAGATGAAGCTGGATAGAACTGCACACCCAAGTCCATACAAAGTATCGTGGCTACATAAAGGACATCAAGTAATGGTAAGTCAACAATTTAAAGTTGAATTTAAAATATGAGGCTATAAAGATGAGATTTTGTGTGATGTAATTCCCATGGATGTTTGTCATATTTTGTTGGGAAGACCATGGAAGTTTGATAGGAATGTTATTCATGATGGGAGAAAAAATACTTATACTCTAGAAAAAAATGGTAGAACTCACATGTTATTGCCAATAGAAGAGAATAAAGAAAAGGAGGAAGCCAGTGCAAGAATACTTCTCATGAGTGGGAAGGAATTCTTGAAGGAGGTCAAGAAAGATCAGGAAATGAAATTTGTTGAAGTAAGGAAACTAAGGGTCATCCTTACCAATACTTCTGTGGATGATTTACCTGAAGAAATCCAAGAATTGTTGGAGAATTTTGCTGACATAGTAGTGGATGAGTTGCCTCACTCATTGCCACCTATTAGGAGTATTAGTCACCATATTGACTTGATTCCAGAAGCCAGTTTACCAAATAAAGAAGTGTATAGGTTGACACCTCGAGAGAATGAAGAAGTCAAGAATCAAGTTTAGGAGTTGTTGGATAAAGGTTTATTCAGGGAAATTCTAAGCCCATGTGCAATACCAACTGTATTAAGTCCAAAGAAGGAGGGGGGATGGAGAATGTGTACAGATTCTAGAGCCATCAACAAGATAATCATCAGGTATAGATTTCCTTTACCTAGGATGGATGACTTGATGGATTTATTAAGTGGAGAAAGATATTTTTCAAAAATAGACTTGAAGAGCGGATATCATCAGATAAGAATGAGAGAGGGAGATGAATGGAAAACAACATTCAAGACAAATGAAGGTTTATATGAATGGATATTCATGCCATTTGGATTGAAAAATGCTCCAAGTACATTTACGAGGTTAATGAATGAAGTACTGAAAGACTTCATAGGTAAATTTTTCATTGTATATCCAGATGATATATTAATTTTCAACAAGACAAAGGAAGAACATTTAAAGCACTTGACATCAATGATGAGGAAATTGCAACAAGAAAAGTTGTTAATAAACTTGAACAAAAGTTCTTTTATGAAGACAGAACTCATATATTTGGGTTTTTTGATCTCTTCAAATGAATTGAAGATGGATCCGAAAAAGATGAGAGCAATCAGAGAATGGCCATCACCTAGAAGCATATTTGAGGTGAGAAGTTTTCATGGTTTAACAAGTTTTTATCGAAAGTTTATCAAAAATTTTAGTGGTATATGTGCACCTATGGTGGACACTGTAAAGAAGAAACATAATTCTTTTAATTGGATAGAGGAGGCTGAGAAAAGATTCAGAGTGTTGAAAAAGAAGATAACAAAACAACCAGTTATGGTTTTACCAGATTTCGGAAAGACATTTCAGGTGAGGTGTGATGCAAGTGGGATAGCCATTGGAGAATTTTTGAGTCAAGATAATAGGCCAGTTGCTTATTTCAGCGAGAAGTTGAATGACACTAAGGAAAAATATTCTACATATGACAAGACGTTTTATGCAGTGATTCAAGCTTTGAAAAAATGGAGACATTATTTAATTCCAAAAGAGTTTGTCTTGTATAGTGATAATCATGCTTTGTAATTTATTACTAGACAAGCGAAGTTAAATCAGAGACATGCTAAATGGGTAGAATTCATGCATAATTTTACTTTTGTCATTAAATATATTTCTGGAAGTGCTAACAAAGTTGCAGATGCTCTGAGCGGGAGAAGTTTGGTTGTACAAGATTTTCAAGTGAAGACCTTAGGGTTTGAGCACCTTAAGGAAATGTATCAGGGAGATTCAACTTTTAAGGAGGCTTATGAAGCATATGGAAATACTTTGTTGAGGGATAACAATTCATGGTCAAAATATTTGATTCAGGATGGATTTTTGTTTAAGGGAAGCCAATTGTGCATACCAAGATGTTCAATGAGAGATAATATGTTGAAAGAAAAACATAGTGGAGGTCTAGCCGGGCATTTTGTTCATGACAAAACATTTGCACAACTGAGTAGTTTGTATTATTGGCCAGGTATGAGGGAAGATGTGAATAAATTTGTAGACCGATGTAAGATTTGTCAACATGTAAAAGGGAAGAAACATAATACTGGTTTGTATCATCCATTGCCTATTCCAGAAAAGCCTTGGGATGCAATTAGTATGGATTTTGTATTGGGATTACCTAGAACCCAGAAGGGGAGTGATTCCATATTTGTTGTGGTCGATAGATTTTCCAAAATGGCACATTTCATTCCATGCTAGAAGACAAATGATGCTACACACATAGCCAATTTGTTTTTTAGAGAAGTTGTGAGGTTACATGGATTGCCCAGGAGCATAGTTTCAGACAGGGATACTAAGTTTGTGGGACACTTTTGGAGGACTCTATGGAAGAGGCTGGAAACTAATTTTTCTTTTAGTTCAACATATCACCCTTAGACAGACAGATAGACTGAAGTGGTGAATAGGAGTCTGGGAAATTTGTTAAGGAGTTTAGTAACTGAACAAGGTCGTCAGTGGGATCAGATTCTGGCACAGGCAAAATTTTCATTTAACAATTCAGTTAATAGAAGCACTAGAAAATTTCCATTTGAGACAGTATATGGAAGACAACCAAGAGGAGTTGCAAAATTGAGAGAGTTGAAACAAGATGAATTCAGGAGCGCTGGAGCAGAAGATTTTTCTACAAAAATGCAAAGACTTCATGATCAAGTTAAGAGGAAGATACAGGATAGTAATAAAAAGTATAAGGACAGAGTTGATCAGAGAAGAAGGGAAGTTAAATTTGAAGTAGGAGATGAAGTTTTGGCTCATTTAAGGAAGGAAAGGTTCCCCAGAGGAACATATAATAAGTTGAAGATGAAAAATATAGGACCATGCAAGATCCTTAGAAAATTTGAAGCAAATGCTTATGAGATTGAGTTGCCGGACAATGTTGGGATATCACCGATATTAAACGTTTCATATCTATATCCTTATAACAGAGATGAAACATGAGAATTGGATAATCAGGAAGAGATTAAGTGGGAATAACATATGCCTATAGTAGAAAAACCTCAGATGGAGAAAATTTTAGAATAGAGGATTGAAAGGAAAATTAGAAGAAAGATGTATCCAAAATATTTGGTGAAGTGGAAGGATCACCCAATGGAAGATTCAAGTTGGGTAATTGAACCTGATATTTTGAAGCATGGCAGAACAGTGTGAGAGCTCATGGACAAGAGTCCATGAATATTTTGGACAGAGGAGTATGATGCAGGAGCATCACAGTCACATCAAAGAAGAGCAAACGTGGAATCTAAATCGACGCCTCAACACATCGAAGGGGCTGAATGGACCCTTCAACCAACTCAGTGGCGATGGTGTTTTTTGTTTTGATCGTTAATTAAATGTAATAGTCTGTAAATTCGGGCCACCATTTGAAATGACGACACCTAATGTAAATCTTTACATGACTGTAAATCCTTACACAACTGCAAATAGATTACATGTGTGGGATATTAGTTTGATTAGTCATTAGGTTGCATTAAATTAGTAGGTAACCGCCTAAGCAAGAAGCAGTAGTATTTAGATAGGAGGATAGAGAGTGAAGAAGTGTTGAGTCCTCGGACAAGTTTTCTTGTAATCGTGTAGAGGGAAACCGACTGTAATTTCATTTTCTGTTGAATGAATAGAAACAAGAAAAGTGACCCACATACACAGTGTGATATTGTTATAGTTCTGACTAAGTTATCATGTTTGTAAGTGAATGATGTTCATAGTGTATGAATGAGTAGTTGAATGAGTTTCAATTGTTTCTCTTCCGCAAGATATGCAAGGAGTGCATTCAGAGCACAAGGAGTGTGTGTGAAGAAGTATTTTTCAACTTAAAAGCTAAGAAGAGATAATGGGAAGATTTCGTATATAGAATGCTCATATTGAGCGCAAGGAGTGCGCATAAGAAAAAACTTGTGTTAAAGTTTGAATGCTCAGGAGATTGAGCACAGAGTATGCCAGGAGGGCATCAGAATGTCTTTTGAAGAAGACGCAGAGTGAAAGTGTGCACAGGGAGAGATTTAATCTTCATTTACTAGAAGCTTAGGAGGAGTAGCGGTATTAAATCTCGAGAGGGGTAACTTAGAAAAAAAAAAAACTTCTAAGTTCTGAAGGATTGACATTCGAAAGATGAACAAGTACAGAATGTTGAGCAGGAGAAACCCTTCAGAAAATAAATTTGAAGGTTGGATAAGATCGAGGGTCGAAATCCCTTTGAGAGGAGCCAAAGTCTTCTAAATCATCATATCTTGAAGAAGTAGTGCTCTAGTTAGCGCGAAGGTTCATCGCAATTTCGCAAGGTTAAGAAATTGACAAAACCAGAGTGGAATTTGTGAAACTCCGAATCACAAAATCCTGAAGTCATTAGGACCATTCGTTGAAGGGATATGTGAAAAGACAACATCGTTTCACTGACTTGCAGGGAGAAAAATGTCAAAGGTTGGAGTTGTGAAGAATTCACGAAATCCAATTCTGCGAAGTGATCATGGTCATTCATCGAGGAAGGACACACGACGACTGATTTAGTGTTTCATAAATTCGTGAATCGGGAAGTTGGAGGTAGAAGAGTTGAGAAAACCCACGAAATTGTGAAATGCAAAATCATGATTAAATCATAGCCGTTGGCTGGAGAGTCAGTGTGGACTGTTAATTTGGTGTTCCAAAATTTTGCAATTTCAGATATCAGGAGTTTGAACAATAGAGAGTCGATTTACTCGTATTTTCGATACGCGAAATCACGACGCGCCTTTCCAGTTAAGCGTGTGGTCACAAGACGTGGTCACGTGGAGGAGACTGGTGTTTTAGCACCTAAGTACACGGGTGAAAGTTTGCAAAGACCTGTGGTTACTATGTGAAAGGTTCCAGCAGGGAATCAAACATTGTTTTCGTTTAGTCTTGAGAAGATCCTAAGACCGGGAGGTCGCGTAGCCCTTGTGGAGAAGGGGGGTTTGCACCACAATCTGCAACCTTATGTCCAAAATTAGTACAGTAAAAACAATGACCATAAAATAAATTTGCATACCTGGGAGTGAATGATCTTCTTTGTGGTGTAGTCCTTATGAATTTCTGCCTTAATTGATCATGATCATGATTGAAGCTTCCTTGTGGCTTGAACATGGATGGTCTTCTTGAAGATGTATCTTCAATAGTTTTCTTAGATTCTGGTTGACCATGATTCCTTCCTTTGAGTACTTCTGCATAATTCTCTCTATTTTCTTCATTCTTCTTTTCTAACAACCTAGAGTACTTCCCTTCATTCTGTTTAACTTATGTGGATGTTTCTATCTCTTCAACGTTCTTGTTGAGATTGACGATTTTACTTCTCAATGTGAAAACTTCTTCTTCAATATTCTCAACCTCTTCTTCTTTCTTCATTATCTGAGACTTCATGAATTCTTCTATTCTTTTCGCTTCTTCAAGCTGGATATTTAATGTTATTATTTCTTCTTCAAGTCCTTTCTCTTCTTGACCAAACTCTACCTCAAGCTGGTTTATATCGTTAATTCTTTCCTTAAGATGATTTGTCAATATCTTCTCTCTCATTTCTACTTCTTCCTTATGTACTGCTATGTTGGCTTCCAAATACTTCTTTTGATATTCAAGATTTTCTTCGATCTTTCTGGCTTCTTCTAGTTGATTTCTTAAGTTTTTGATGACCTGCTGGGATTCTTAAAAAATGTGAACACTTTCCTTTTGTTTCATCAATTCTTTCTTGAGTGACTTGTTTTCTTCTCTTAGTTCATCTAAAGCACTAATCAATTCTGCTTCATAATTGTCTTTCTTTTCAATTAGTTTTTCTGTCTCATTTCCTTCATGGCATTTTATTTCAAGATGTCCATGTTTTTCACAATTAAAGAAAAACAACATACCTATGGTGATTATGTACTCTTCATCTTCTGAATTTGTTTGACATGGTGAACATAATTCTTCTTAATCTATATCTGCATCTTCTTTGCCATTTTCTGAATCTGCGATGGGTGAAGAATATATGTCATGTAACTTATCCCAAAGTTCTTTGGCTGATGAACATTTACCAACCTTTTCTCTTACCAGATTAGGTAATCCTTCCTAGATGAAATCCATTACTATTTTGTTATTCTTCTTCAATTCCTTCTTGGATGCAGTCTTTTCCCTTTTTGATCTATCATATCTTGTAATGAATGATAGCCAAATACAATACACATGTTCCTGTAAAAATACTTTCGTCCTTCCACTCCATAACTCATACTTTAAACCATTCTAACCATTAAACAATGGTACTCCATTCTCAGAATAATCAATGATCTCCTTCCAATGGTTAAATTATTTCCTGAAGGAACCTTCTCTGATACCAATTGTTGGATTACTGAGAGGGGGGGTGAATCAGTAATAGAGAAATTTAATCATTTTTAACCATAAAATGCAAGTGTTATATCAATGTAGCATTATCATCCAATAGTTGCAAAGTAAATAAACAATGAAAAAATGAGCAATCATACACATACACAATACACTAGTGTTTTTACGTGGAAACCCAAAGCGAGAGAAAACCACAGAATGATTTTTCTTATATGTCTTTAATAATTACATTCATTGGAAGCACCAACTTCCTTTGTTTTCCATCTGCAATTGGAATGAGGCTCCAACCCCCTAGTTTCTCAGGCTACAACCTGAAGGAAGATCCAACTCCCAAATTCTCTGGCTACAACCAGAAGGAGGATACAACCCCCTATGTTCTTTGGCTACAACTGAAAGTTGGCTACAACCACCTATCCTTGCCCTGTCCAACCGCCTTGATGTAGAAGTAGAATGATGGAATCACTGTCACAATATCACTCTGAGATATACTATTGTAAACATGTACCAATAAACCTGCACCAAACAACCTGTAACAAACTGTACCAATAACCTATGCCAACATGTACCATACATCAACCTGTACCTCAACCTGTACCATAAACAAATGCATCAACCATGCACCAAACCTGTACAAATAACCTATCACAATAACCTATCTAAACAACCTATCACACCAACCTATCTCATCAATCTTATCAACCAAATCATACCTACTCACCAAGATCAATCACCAAGACAAATCTCAACCATATGCACAATATCACCAAGATGTGCATCAACCAAGCATAACAAAACAACTCATAATAATCACCAAGATCAATATGTGCTTCTAATAATATACCAAGACAAGTATGCTAATTCATCCATAAACCATGTGTCAATAATACTACCAACAAGTGCCTCCAACCATGTACCAAGTATGTACCAATTATGCATCAACTACTCATCAACTATGACTCATCAAGATGTACCAACATCATCAACTATACACCTCATGTATGTGCCAACTCATCAACTACTTGTTTCAACCATGTACCCAACATGTACCTCAACCATATACCAAATACATATACCAATATAACCATCAAAAAGTTCTCTAGCAACCAAATAGCATAAACCATTATATCAAACCATGTGCCACAACCTCACTGTTATACAACCTCTATCTGTAACATACCTCAACCAAAATGCCCTCATCAATTTTATCATCAAAATATGATTTGTAACTTTGTAACAGACCTGGTGTATATGATCACATACATGCAAAACTTCCTTAACTTTAACAACAAGAGACTAGCCTTTTCATCAAACTTTACTTTAGTCTCACATGACTAATTTTGGATTAGTCAAAAACCTTAACTTGCAATAATCATAACTATGTACCTGTAATGAATAAAGATCTAAAAATGGTACACAATATTCTTCATTCTCTTTTATGCTATTCCTCCATATTTCACTACTTGGAACCTCTTAGAAAAGGCGTTATAGAAAAAATGGCATACCTTGTTGAATTTTGGTTTATTCTAGAGATAGAACTTGTAGAGCATGCCCCGCATGGAATATTTGTTGTATGGATCTGAAAATGGTACAAAAAATACTACAGACTGTAATATAACCAATACATTTGGGATTACTGAATTTGGATATGTTATGAATCATTTATGATGTTTTTACCCGAAACATTTGTTTTAGACTAGTTTCAGGACTAGCCACAAACCCTATTTTCCACATAGTGTAACGCCAAAAATACAACGACCCACAAGCTGAAATTTTTATCATGGCTACTTGGATATGTTTTCTCAATGGCATCTCAATTTCACGGTCTGGACTCATTCTATAAAAAAACCTTATTGTGAAAATGGTGAGATCACCTGTAAATAACATACCTTAGAAACCATCATCAAAATAATTTATCCTCCCTTGAATTTCGGCCTTCTTTACTTCACCTTTTGTTACACATTATTTCCGTCATCCCTATGACTGTTAATGATGTAAACCTATATGTTGCCTTCAGAGGGGTCAGTGGCCTGAGTTCCTGAAGAAGGAAGGGAGAAGAACATTCCTGAGAAAAGAAGTTGCATTTTCCTTTGTAAAAACCCTATAAAAAGGGAATTTCACAAGCTGCATTATAGATAGGGTGCGAGAATGCCTAATTCTCGTAGGATGCATCATAGCTAGGTCACGAGGATTTCACAGTCTTCTCTATAGCTAGGGTGCAAGAATGCTTACACATGGGAAAAACAAGTGTTTTCTCGAATCTTCTAGAAGGAGAAACTTCCATGGTGAGGTGGCATCCTAATGGTTTGGATCTTACTTTCTTTCATGATTTAGTGGGATCATCCTAACCCCCTCACCTTATCCTCTTCAACTTATAAAAGGAGAGGATCTCTCATGGAGAAGGGCTAAGTGAGATTTGGCTTGGAATTATTAGCTTGGTTGGAGTGTCTTTGAGTTTTTCCTTTGTCAAGATAGATTGTGAATATTATTAGATCTGTGCTCTCAGAATTCTTGGAATGGAAGTGTGTGGGGAACGAAGGACAGTTAGAAGGGACCTTACAACATCAAGGCCATGGTTGTAATCTCTCTTTCACATTTAATATGATATAGTAATATGATTCTTTCCTATAATGTTTGTTGTGTTTTATTGTATGATTCCTTGATCACATACATAGGTTTATATTGAGTTTATGCTATTACTATCACTTTGGTTGGTTGCGTTCTTTTGTAGGATCATCATTGTATGAGTGTTGGAACAGAGCTAAGATGGTGATAGCAAGAGGAAGTGGTGTTTAAAAGGTATGTCACCCATCCCTCTTTAGTTAGTAAATTCAATATCTAAAACTTAAGGAAAGCGTCATGTTTTGGTGTGTTTTGTTCTAGATCTAGGTGGATCTATGGAGATCTGTTAGTGTCCACACCTACCGATTTATCCAATAACACCTTCCCTCTGAAATTCAACTTAGATATCATTTGGTTACCTCAGTCACTTGTAGATATTTAATATGCTCAAGTTTGATTTTAAAATGAGAGACCCTTGCCTCTTATTTATACTTTCATGTAGCTTCCTCAAGGGGTTACCTTCTAACCATCTTAACCCACTTTCCTTATTTTAGGGCTAACCCACTTCTAACCACTTGTCCACTTAGTAATTTCTCCCTTAACTTTATTATTTAAATAATTTCTTTTGTATCCACTTTGACTTATAATACACTCATGATTTCACTTTATTATTTAAATTACCTTCTAACTATCTTAACCCACTTTCCTTATTTTAGGGCTAACCCACTTCTAACCACTTGTCCACTTAGTAATTTATCCATTAACTTTATTATTTAAATAATTTATTTTGTATTCACTTTGTCTTATAGTACACCCATCACTTCACTTTATTATTTAAATAATTTCTTCTTTGCACCCACTTGGACTACTTTGACCTTTTGGGGCTTCTAGATGACTCATGAGGGTTCTCCAACTTCACTTGGCCATAACTCTCTAACCGTGAGGAGTTATGTGACGTTCCACATACCACTAGAAATGACATGACATGTACTATCCATCTAGAATAGTCATGACTACAAATATATCAAAACTCATATCATTATCCATCAAACAAACTTGGGTCCATTACCCAAACCTTTGTGCTACCGTAATTTTCTACCAGACTTTCTTCAAGGGTTGACATCAATGAAAACTAACCCAATTAATCAACATTATTTCATGTCAGTGCTAATTTTTTTTTGCAGGTTTCAGAACGATGAAGAAGATCAATTTATACACTAGTGATTTTCAAAGACCACATACTCTTCAGAAGGCATGTCTCAGTGAAAAAAGTACAAAGTCAAAATCATTTTATTTCATACCATATACATCATAACATTACTACCAAAAGAATCCTCTCAGAAGTCTATTATGTGATGGTTCATTTTCCTCCCTCTAAACCTAACAATCTATGCATGTTGAAGTCCAAATTTTCCATGTGGTAAACCTTAAACTTTTCATTTTCCTACTCCCACTAGATCAGGACTTCAACACATTTTCCCTTTTGCAAGTTTTCATACTTTCCTACCTCACTTTCATTCATACCTAACCCATGGATAAAGTAATTCAACTCACTTACCAAGCTGAGTTACCTCATTGTCATTTTCATTTTTCCAAATAAAGCTTGCTTGATAGTGAAAATATTTCATCTATGGTCCTCTAAATTGTTACTTTGTACTCACGTTGGATGATGTGGGATTCCTTAATTTGCCCCTTCTAACAATTCTTAACCCATAGACCTCAACACATCATCTTGGATCGAGACTAGAGACCTTTTCAATACCTTGAGGCTTGCATGCCTTAATGAAAAAATATCTCTCCAATAAACAATGGGAATACATCAATTTCTCTTGTTTGTTGGATCTTCTAGGTGAATTGATGTGAAACACATTTATTCGTACCTAGTAATATGTACATAGGAATATTGAATCTCATTGACATTAATGGTGAGTAGTCTTGTGTTGGTTAACAACATTCATTAATGGTTGGTAATCTGACAATTTCTTTCTATGTTCGACTTCAATAAAATCCATTCACATAGATAAGGATTATGCCACGATGTGGATATGAATGAACACTATATGTTTCATGACACTAACAACAACTTACAACAGTGTTCCAGTAAATCAAATATTCAACTACAGAGTTCAACACTGGTAGCTTAGTTCCTGCAATAAGACGGTACATATGTACCAACTTCAGATCTCATTCTATGATCATACACCTAAGAAGATCAGAGTATTTCACTTCAATATCCATGATCCAACAACAAAAACAAAAAATTGTAGCAATACAATATTTCTCAGATGACTTATCAGGTAGGTGAAGGTGTGTTGTTTTCTAATCTTTAACCAATAATTCCTTGAATGATAAAAGACATGTATTTGGAAAATTTCCCATGCAGTATTGTCCTTCCCTATTTGCTACATTTTCCAAGGACTAAGAACACTTTTAGTTTGGGGGGGGCGGCAGTGAGGGGGTGGATATTCATCCTACATCATATACCATTTATCAAATCCATATTACATATTCCATAACCTCATATTGACCAACATGCTTTTCCCAATTGATTATTATTGTTTTTATAAACACCTTCATTGAATTCCTATAATGCATTGTTTGCATATGAATCACATATTCCAAATCAAATCTACCATGTGAAGGATGGTTTCCATGCCTTTGACATACTTCAACACACATTACTGAATAAGACTGAATGGATTGAATGGTTGATATGCATATTACCGAGTCCTCATTTTGAAAGCATTCATATGACTTAATTTTCAATTTTATTCTTTGTTGTAGAAAGAATAAGAGTAAAAAAAAAGTGTTTCCACACTAGAACCAACACTTGCAATACTTATGCTTGTCACACAAAAAGAAACCACAAGAAGAAACTTCCACTTAGACATGTTTAATAAAAAGAAGACTCTGTCACATAGTTAAGGAAAATCAATGCAAGGTTTCATGACGACATGAAACATCTTCAGTTGGGGGGAATGTTGGGTCACCAAAATAACACCTTTTTACCAACCTTTTACTTCACTTTTAACCATATTCCACTTTCCCACAACCTTACATTAAGACCATTTTCATGATTACATATGGGTTTAGACCTATTATTTTCCAAAGAATTCAATTTAGTATTTTGAGTGAGTTTATGATTAAATATTGGAAAAATAACATGTTTTCACTTATATATCAAAGTGGGATGAGTTCTATGATGTTTATAGGTGTATTTGAAGGCTCCAACCAAGTTGTATTTGACCATCAAGCCTCAAATTTAATTTATGTCAAAGCCTTTATTTCTTACATGTGTTATTTAAACTTTATTTTCAGCCCGTAACCTCATTAAGTTGACAGAGTACTACAAGGAGCATACAATGCATACTTCACCTTGCAACCTGATTTTCTACCAGTGGAACTGTGACTAGTAAGGGTTGACAAAATTAGAATTTGATTGAGTATGATTAGCTTAGGTTTAGTTGCATACTCCTACATATATTTTTAAAGCATCATCACAAGCTTACAATCATCCCTGGTTGATAATTTAATGAAAGAAATTTAAGTAATTGAATTGCCCGACATTTTTACTATTTCCCCCAAACTTCAGATTGCAATAACTTTCTCATACGGAGTCCTCTTGAGATGAAACAAGAAAAGTTGGAAAGATCTCGATGAGATCTACGTCAAAGAGGCATTTTCATAAGCATTTGAGGATATCAAAGTTTTGGTCATTTTTGGATTTTGTAGCCAATGACTTCAAAAAATTTCTTAAGAACATCAGATCATTAAAACATGCTTCTAATACTTAACCTGGTTTTTGAATCATTGAAATTGAACATTAAAAAAATAATTTATGAAAGAAACATTGATGGGTAGTCCAAGGTGCACCACTTCCCGACAATTAAAATGTGCATTTCATTTTGATCATTTTCCTTGGATTTGTTCCATTAAGCACTATTTGTGAATTTTTGCATATGTATCATATGAAGAAAGATTGATCATCTCTATTCTTCAATAAGTCTCATGTTTTATTGCAGGTCAATGCTAAGTCTTTTTTCCAGGTTCCAGAATGATGAAGAAGACCAATTTATGCACTAGTGATTTTCAAAGACCACATACTCTTCATAAGGCATGTCTCAGTGAAATAAGGATGAAGTCAAAATAATTATATTTCAGACCATATCCATCATACCATTACTACCAAAATAATCCTCTCAGAATCCCATTATGTGATGGTTCGTTTTCCTCCCTCTATGCCTAACAATCTATGCATGTTGAAGTCCAAATTGTCCATGTGGTCAACCTTAAACTTTTCATTTTCCTACTCCCACTAGATTAGGTCTTCAACCCATTTTCCCTTTTGAAATTTTTCATAGTTTCCTACCTCACTTTCATTCATCCCTAACCCATGAATAAATTCATTCAGCTCACTTACCAAGTTGAGTTACCTCATTTGTATTTTCCTTTTTCGAAATCAATCTTTTTTTATAGTGAAAATATTTCATCTATGGTCCTCTAAATCATTAATTTTTACTCAAGTTGGATGATGGGGAATTCCTTAATGCCCCCCTTATAACAATTCTTAACCCATAGACCTCAACACATAATCTGGGATCGAGACTAGAGACATTTTCAGTACCTTGAGGCTTGCATGCCTTAATGGCAAGTTCTCTCTCCAATAAACAATGGGAATACATCAATGTCTCTTGTTCGTTGGATATTGTAGGTGACTCGAAGTGAAACAAATTTATTCGAACCTAGTAAGATGTACATGGACATCTTGACTCTCATTAAAATTAATGGTGAGTAGTATCATGCTAGTTAACAACATTCATTAATGACTGGTAATCTAACAATTTATTTCTATGTTTGACTTCAGTAAAATCTATTCACATAGATAAGATTTATTCCACGATGTGGATATGAATGAAGAATATATGTTTCATGACACTAACAACAACTTACACAAGTGTGCCAATAAATCAAAGATTCATCTCCAGAGTTGAGAACCAACAGCTTAGTTCCAACAATAAGATGATACAGATGTACCAATTTCAGATCTCATTATATGTTCATACAACCAAGCAGATCAAATTATTTCACTTAAAGATCCATGATCCAACAAAAACAACATATTCTAGAAATACAATATCTCTCACATGACTTATCAGGTAGGTGAATATATATTGTTTTTTAATCTTTAATCAATAATTCTTTGAATGCTAAAAGACGCGTATTTGGAAAATTTCCCATGCAGTATTGTCTTTCCCTATTTGCTACACTTTCCAAGGATGAAGAACACTTTTAGTTGGGCGGGGGGGATATTCATCCTACATCTTATACCATTTATCAAATCCATATTACACATTCCATAAAATCATATGACCAACATGATTTCCCCAAGTGATTATTATTGTTTTTATAAACACCTTCATTGACTTCCTATAATGCATTGTTTGCATATGAAGCACATATTCCAAAGAAAATCTACCATGTGGAGGATGGTTTCCATGCCTTTGACATACTTCAACACACATTAATGAATAAGACTGAAAATATTGAATGGTTGATATGCATATTACTGATTCATCATTTAGAAAGCATTCATATGATTGAATTTTCAAGTTTATTCTTTGTTGTAGCAAGAAGAAGAGCAAAAGAAAAATGTTGCCACACAAGAACCAACAATTGCAATACTTATGGTTGTCACAAAAGAAACAACCATAAGAAACAACTTCCACTATGTTTCAGAAAAAGAAGACTCTGCCACATAGTTAAGGAAAATCAATGCAAGGTTTCATGTGGACATGCAACATCTTCAGTTGGGGGGAATGTTGGGTCACCAAAATACCACCTTTTTACTAACTTTTTACTTCAATTTTAACCATATTCCACTTTCCCAAAACCTTATATTAAGACCATTTTCATGATTACATATGGGTTTAGACCTATTATTTTCCAAAGCATTCATTTTATTATTTTGAGTGAGTTTATGATTAAATGTTGGAAAAATAAGATGTTTTGACTTATATATCAAAGTGGGATGAGTTCTATGATGTTTATAGGTGTATTTGAAGACTCCAACCAAGTCGTATTTGACCATCAAGCCTCAAATTCGAATTTCCTCTTCAATCCCTTGAATATTTCATGAATATTTGGAGATTTACTCAAGTATCTTGGATGGAGGAGAACCATGGAAGAGAGATTTGTGAGAATATTTGTAGAGATATTACTTGATAGGTCCTATATTTATTGCTCAGATTATTCTTTGCTTGGGTAGCAATAGCATACACCATCCATTCACAATTATTTGCACATCTTTAAGGTAATGAAATCTTTTCAGAAGGAATTCTTACCAAATTCCTTCATGCCTTATTCCACATAGGTATGGACATTTGTATACCTTCTTTGGATGCTAGCACCCTCTTTGATATTACCTTATCAATGGTGCTTTATGGGGACTATTTAAAGTCCCTTCAACAATATTTTAACAAAAACCTTCTCATAGTCATCCCTTTCTTCCGGTTGTCCATCATTGGAAATTGTCTTTCTCAACAACTCCAATTCCTTTCTACACAAGTCATACATCATAAATATATTAGTTATTATGTAAAATAAAAATGCATGTATCATAGAACTCTAGTCAATAAAACATTTTTCAGATATGTCCTAGCATATCTCTATGCACCTCATCACATTATCCTTAATTATTCCATGAGTGCAATGTTATCCCATATTCTAGGGATAAATAAGGAGATTATGTCTTGAGGCCCACAGGTCCTAGACATGGAGTACCGAGAGATATATTGACTTGAGCTTGGCCCTAGAGGGACCATAGTTTCTTCAACACCTCCTATCTATCAGTAGCAACAACATCCATCCCATCGGCCTCGTTCTGAGGTAGAAGTGGGTCTTGCACCATGAGGTAATGTGATGCAGGAGCATCGCTCTACCTTAGTATGCGCCAGCTAATTAGCACGAGTGGCGTGCATTGAAAGAAGGGAGAGGCACCACCCTCTCATTTTTCCTTCGAAAATCTAAAGCGTGATCAAGGAAATTAATGTTGACATGTTGGGAGAGACAAAATTGTGCCTTCGCACAAGCTGGAGATAAGGTTTCCATTAAGTGGTTGATGGCAGGAGGGATCTACATCTGATTTAGATCAGATTTCCATCATTGTAATCAATCCATTTGATATGTGTTTTGAATGGTGATTAGACACCACTAGATTAGCTTGGAGGGAATCTCATTGATCCCCTCTTGTATAAAAATCTTGTATTGTTTCCAATATAGAGTATGACGAGGCATGCATAGGAGAATTGAGAGACGAGACTCAGTTGTAGTTCGGACTCATGTATTGTAATGGACATTCCACCATTAATAGAAAGTAACAGTCTTTCCTATTTATCAATTTCTGTGTAATCGATGTTTTGCTATGAATGCCATTCATATGCATTTGAGCTATAGATGTATGCCAAAAATCATCTGCAGGGATAGAGATATAATTTTGTATATGTGAGTGTGTTGGATTAAGTCTAGTTCTGAAGGCTAAGTGTAAGGAGTGCACGACAGAGAATTGAGACTATGTGAGTTGACACAATGAGTGCATATATGAACTCGATCGAGTTAGAAGAGAAGCTGCCAGGAGGGCACACCAACATAATTCATAGACTCAAGAGGAAATTTCAAGGTGGTTGGGTACCTTGGAAAGGAAGACTGTGTAGGAGGAAACACAATGCAAAGTTACTGAATACTCTGTAACACTCTGCCAGGAGGGCATAGAGCAAGTATGAGAGCGTACAAGAGCAACACATTCTGAAGTGTTGGAATCCTTAAGAGAATCCAAGGGTTGTTGAATACTCTAAGGAAGCAAGGCTTTGCAAGAGTGCATCAAAAAAGGAAAGGAGATTCCTTAAGACTTCCAGGTGGGCTAAGGTTGAATTCGTCGAAAGGCTTAGCCAAGCGCAAGGAGTGAGCCAAGGATACTGTAATTTCATCTTACAAGATCAGGAGGAAGGGTGTTAAGCTGCCAGGAGGGCACGAGAAATTCCACTGAAGCACATAGAGGAACTGGGAACCTTGAAGGTTTTCAAGCCGAGCAAAGTCGTAGAAGAATTTGCACAGAACTTTGCAAGGAGTGCAGAAGAAGATTGAGAACAGTCTAAGTCTTGAGAAGAAATTGCGCTAAGTGTGCAAGAAGGTCAAGGACTTGTCGAAGTCCTGAAGACCGTAAGATCGTCCATCATCGAGAGGAGACAGGTGGCAGAATATCGGAAGATCCGGGAGTTGGAGCTATGAGAGGTTTGCCAAGAGAAAACAAAGATCGTCGTGAAGTCGCGAAGAGCGGTTTGAATCTAGACCATTGGATCTGGAAGGTGTTATCACTCCAAGAAACTCTTTGAGGTTGTGGGTCAAAGATTCTTCGTAACTTAAGGTAAACTTGTTTTTGTATTTTGTATGTGTGGATCAATTGGATAACTCAATTACAAATGGTATTCAGACAATCAAGATGAGAATCAAAAGAACCAGTGCTCTCAAGGATCAATAATCAGATGATAGCTTTTAAGTGGGTGAGAAAGCAATGCTTATAAACCAAATACAAATGTAGGGTTTAATAAAAAATGATAAGAAACTATTAATCAAGTTATGAGCTAACCAATGAGATGACAATCATTCTACAGCTAAAACAACTTGAATAAGAGTACAAAAGGAAAGGTGAGAATCTAACATCAATAGAGAGAGAAAACTGTGATTTGTATTATCATATGGAAAAGTCTGTTTACAATATAGTATTTTCTGTATATAAAATCGAACCTCCTTTTGGCTATGGCCTCTATCAGCTTAAATATGTTTTACAAATAAATTCAGATCCTCAAATGATGGATCTCATAATTATGAGTGTTTACAAATCTAATCAATTACATGATTCTAGGAAATAAATCCTATTCCCAAGGAGCAATTGGATTCATAATTTGATTTTCAACATCTTCGACCTTTTTAGCAAACTCTGATGATGACAAGGCAAATTGAGATCCTTCTATGAAAGTTGTTCATTACTTCATTAGTTGCTTGATGAAGTCAAAATGTCACTTTGATAGACAGGCAGTTTTTGGCCAAAAATAGGTGATTTGCTTGATCTATTTCACCTTGCTGGCAGCTTGAAAAACTGAAACAGAGCATTGAAACAGATCTTATTAATTATAATTTCCACTTTAAAACCATCCTCGTGACCTTTAGAATGATAAAACATAAATCTGTGCAGAAATAATCCCATTATGTCTTCCTTTGCGGTTTCACCAGCTCTTCCGCCTTGAAATTTGCTAGTTATTCGTTGAAAGTTCTACTTTTCAACGACTAACTGGTTGTAAATATGCTTTCTATGCTGGTGAAAACTCTTTATTATCATAAAGTGTTGTGATTTTCTTATAGTTAAATGAGAGTTTCCTTCCATGTAAAATATAGTTGTTCTCCTGACATCAATCCCACATATGGATCGAAGAGCTCTCTCAATTTGATGACCTCCTCTGCAAACAAATGCCTGTTGCACATCTAAAATAGGAACATCAAGTTTTTTGATGATGCTACTATATTCATTTGGAAGGCAATACTTAATGTGATTCAAGGTTGTATAAATAAAACACCATTATCATTCCAAGCACCACTCTTAACACGAGTAGTCTCATGCATAGTGAACCTATGTACAAGTTTCTTGCTTGCAATGATGATTGCATGCTTGCTCAGCAAGGCTATGTTGTCCATGTCATTTGACCAGACAATGTATTTCACAAACAGAGTATAGATTTCTCCGAGTACAAACCTCTGTTGCATATCAAGAGGACTATTCTATCTTCTGACCTATAAAGAAGGTTTCTTGTTCCTGCATAGAAGATTGCATCCACATTTACTGGAAAACTACACTTCTTAGTGACCTTATTTCTGAGATTTTTATCATCACTTGGTTATGAATCTTATCAAGGATTGCAAATCGATTACTAGCAACAAAGACAACATATCCTTCAAGTCCTCTCCTTGCTTCCTGTGTCGTATCATTTCTGCCAATACTATCCTTTGGAACGAGATAAAATTCATATGACCCACTGTCAACATCTGAACATACCAAAACATCATTCTCCAAAAGACTATAAGACAATGATTTTGGTCCTTGATTCATTTCTGTGGATCCAAGCCTTGTTACTTGTATAAGTTGAGTGTCTTTTGAGTTGTAAATTCATAAGTCCGCATAAAATGGTCTTTGATGTAGTGCAGGGTATCTTCATAAACAACAAAGGCAGGTCTTTCTCATTCTGACTTGGAAACAATCATCCCACTGTTATGTCCAGTAGCAAGAAGATTTATATCAGGATGTGTTGCAAGGATCCAGAAGCGATCATGCTCTCTATGAATTATTTGGACACCTGTACGCTTGGATACATCCCAAACTCTGATACTCTATCTTCTGAATTGGAAACAATAATGTCTTGACATGCATTGAAAATCACACAAGACGCATTGTTCATATGCCCTTACACTTTTAACTGGATTTGGCAGTTGGCCTCACCATGGCACCATGTTATTTTAAAGTAATATGCCTATGATTCTTTTTGGCACCTGTCTGAAATGCTCCAATAGTTAAAAACAAACTGCAAATTGTAACCTCCACACTGTGTCTAAGTGCCAATACCCTCGACTATGATCGATGAGTCATATGGAACAACACTCGGTGCTATGTTGCGCTTTATGTTGACTTGATTTTGACTCGTGGTTAGGTTTGTGGACTTGGCTTTGGCTTGGGCCTAGATTTGGCGCAATATGAGAATGAACTTGTGATCTTGTATGGATTTATGACATGTGGACTTGAGCTTTGTCTTGACTCCTGACTTGGTGCGCTAGGCTTATGGCTTGGTGGTTATATGGAGACTAGGCATTCAACATGTAGACTAAGAATTTGGAATATGAGTTTTGGTGTGATATGGATTAGGCTTAGGATAGTTTAGGAATAAAACACTTAAGTGAAAACATCACTTTTTGCTTAGGAATTTTAGAAATAAAATATACATTTCATTTCAAAATATAAAGAAGCCACAAAAAATAGGGTTTAGGAAGCACTGACGATGCTTCAAAACGCAGGTGAAAATGATCACACAGAGCTTTGAGGAAGATCTGGAAGTTAAAATACTAGCTAGAAAACTTTAGAAATGAGCGTATTGAATAAAAGTTGAGAAGACACTCCAAAAATACCAATGCATTTTTTATCGCTAACAGAAGGGATGCATGGAAGCAGTCCATTGATCTAGAGGAATAGTACTCTGGGAGATATCATAGGAGTATATCGAGAGACTCTCGAAGGCCGGAGTCTGAAGAGATCGTAGCCATCAATCGGAAGGAGGAAAGAGGACCGTTGATCCTCGCGTGTTGGATTTCACCGATTCAAAGCTCAGGAATATAAGAGTTGCTTGTCGTGGAAAGATACGAAGCCTGAATCCCGGAGCTCTTTGTGTGATTGAACCTCAGGTCATAGCCTGAGGTCATGTGATAGAAAGGGTCTGGCATGGAGAGTGAGTTTCGCCACCAACTTTCTTCAAGAGTCCAAGAAGAGAGTCGCGGGGTTGAGAGGACCCACAGTTTGGAGAAAGAAGGAGTTGTGGTAGATTTTGTTGGGTTCCAGCAGGGAGCCAAAGTGTCAATTTGACTCAGGTGTTGAAAACGATCCTAAATCTGGAGGTCATACAGCCCCGAAGGAGAAGGAGAAGGGGGTTGGTGGGGGTCTGCGGCATAATGAGTCTAGGTATCATGGTATGTGTCAATCTGATTATCAAAAATTTGAATATGTGCATTGAATTATCTTTTGTTTCATGATGTTTGCTTGGAAATTATGCCTTTTAACTTGTCCATACCCGAGGGGATGACAAAGTGCCCTAGTAAGTTGGTTCCCTTAGGGATGAGTTTCCACTAGGTGGGTCTATGAAATTTTATCATCCATTCTATCCATACTTATCATTTTTCTTCATTTTCCCTCTCATTTATGCCCTACATTGGTTTGGGCATTGGGTTTGCCAAGCTAGTAAGGATTGTACCTTTCCTTGTGGGAAGAAGAGGCTAAAGGCCCAGAGGGTAAAACATAGATGTAAAAATTTAAAATCCAGGATGAAACCTTGAGATGCTTCACCCAGGGATCCCCGAGAAAGCAATAAAAGGCTTCTCAGCAAGAAAAGGGGGGGGGCATAAAATAAAATAAAACTCAAGACCCAGTTAGTGGATAGGAGGTCTCATAATGAGCCGACCTATTAGGTCCATGGGAATGTAGTGATATGACACTACTATTCATCTGGTCCCCAAGCCATGGTAGTGGCTCTTGGTGGCGTAGCCAAGAGAAATGGGGTCTCATCACGAGCCAACCTTCTCATCTTTGTTAAATGCTTGTGGGTAACGTTGTCACCATTGGTCACCATGCCAGGGCAGTGTCCTCCAACTATTCTCTTGAAAGAAAAATAAAATAAGAAAAAGAGTAAAATTTGAATGGGCTAGGAAACAATTGCATCCATGACAATATGCAACTCACCCTCTATAGAGGCACCCACAGGTAAGACCTGCACTTCCTTGTTATCACTGTACCCCTTGCCCAAACATCCCCTAAGCCATCTCATGCATTTACATGACCTAGATTGGTCTTCACATGGAAACACCCCACACTTGAGGAGGATTATCCCAATAGGAAATATTGAGACCCTCTCCAAACCTGGCTTGTTAAATAGCGTAACGTCTTTGAGAATTTGTCTAGGTAAAGCGGGGTTTGATGCACATGTTTGGGTAACTTGATTATTAGATGTGATTTACATTGCTATGATCCCTATGACTTATGATCCCATGGAGGGATTACTTTTTGTTGTTGCAAGACCATGCCCGACGGACAGGTACATATGGGGAGATAATTAGCTCAGACCTCCATGGAGCTAAAAGCCCACAGATGGATGTTGAGACCCCAACCAGGGCCAGAGGGATACTAGAGGCTTGCACCAAAGAAAAGAGAGGACGTTCCACCAGAGGCACTTTGGCATACCTAGACCTAGGGGGTCTTTCCCTCCCACCTTGATGTTGGCCCTTGCAGGCCCTTGACATCATCATTCTGAGCCTTCACGTCATCCAGTTGGGGTTTTTGGCATGAGGACATCTTGGTTGGAATGTGTGGCAGTTTTTGAGGATTTTTGAACCCCAACGTTTCACTTTGGAGGCCTAGAGTTCCAAGAGGGGGCCCAACGTCACCCTAGGAGGGGCATGATGTCATCCCTAAAAGATAAAAGTAGGGTTTTAATTTCCAATTTTAAGTAAAACTAGATTTTTGATGTAAACTGGCCATGTCGACCTTTTTTGACCTAAAATGTAATTAAAAGTCACTTGTATTATATAAATAAGGGAAAAATATCTTATATTTTTCATCATATTTCACTCACACAAGTGTGAGGTCTGAAATTTGGCCCTCTTTAAGGGTTATTGGTTGCAACTAGTGATGCACATTTCTTGAAGGAGGCAAATTTTGGTGCTTTTTGGCTATTTGCTTGTGGAGGATCTTCAACTAGGGTGATTTGCTAGATTATTCTTGGTGAAGTAAGTAGAAATTCTGCATTTATTTATTGTGAATGAATTCTATTGTTATTTTTTACCTGTTTCATGTCTAATATTATGAAATTGCTAGCTTGAAACCCTAGGGGAATGACATGTGTTATCATCTTTTTTCCTATAATCTTCCATATGTTAAAATCTCTTGAAAGGCACCTAATTTGAAGTAAATTCTAGATCCCTACCATTGTAGCACTCTAGTAACCTTACTTCCTTTTCCAATTGTATAATTTATTACATTTTTTTCAAGGAAAGAGAAAATTGCTAGGGCCTAACCCTTGTTACTTTCTAGCACTTTTCTCTTGGAAAAGGATTTCTGAGGCCTTGGGATACCAATACCACTTTTGTCCTCTCCATCCCTTAACATATTATTATCATTTTCTACATTTACTTTAAGAATATTTTGCTTCCATTAGTGACTCCATTAACCCTAGAAAGGCACTAGACTACCTCTTATAAGTTTTGATTGATCAAACAAACACTTTAACTCTGATCTTTGAACTCTTTATTAACCATTTCTAACTTTAGATTAGACTAACCTACTTACTAATTTGTTGTTTTTGCAAAATATTTCTATATCCATCTATAACAACATCAAATTCATCTTAAAAGCAAGTTTTAAAGCTGATTATACATTGCCTTCATTTCTTCTGACAATTACTAGCATTTTGTGAAGCTTATGTTATCATTTTTGGTCATTTTTGAAGCTTTGTTGAGGCATAATTGTGAAGATATTTCTATATATACATTGTTGTTATAAATACTTATGTTGCTTCAGATTTTATATCAGTTTGTTCTTTTCATCAAAGTCTATGGTTTTATGAAGAATTAGCATCATATAGTACTTGCAAATAGTATTTTTCTTGTTGTCTTGTTCTGGGCAGGTACACTCAAATATTACTTTTCTTCATCTCATCAAAACCTTTGGAAAATTTGATAAGAGTGACCTGTGAGAGGGGTGGGAATTTCTTGATACTATTTTCCTTAGCCTTATCAAATCCCCCAGGTCATTGGGGACGTCTCCCCTGGGGTAGCTTAAACATACTTTTAAATAGAAAGGGATCTCCTATTAAGGTGAAAGTCCTAGGTTATTCCCAGTTATGCCAATTTTGTACCCACTTGCCTTGGGATTTTGGGGCAAGTACAAATTCTCATAGTCATCCCTTGTTTTCAGTTGTCTGTCATTGGAAATTGTCTTTATCAACGACTCCAATTCCTTTCTACACACATCATACATCATAAATATATTAGTTATTATGTAAAATAAAAATCCATCTATCATATCACTCTAATCAATAAAACAACTTTTAGATATGTCCTAGCATATCTCTATGCACCTCATCACATTATCCTTAATGCTTCCATGAGTGCAACACAAGAAATTCTCAATCGTTTCCACATTCGTACAACCATCCTCATTATGGTGTAAAAACATTTACTTTCATTAGCATACCAGATTTCTCGTCCGAGAGAAAAACATAATATACAACAAGAAAGGAGTTAAGGCTCTTCCCTTTTCCCAACTCCATCTACACAACCTGGGACCTTCAATCCAACTAGGTTATTTTCCAAGGCCTCATTGCCTTTTTCTAATATGGCTTCAACCAAGCCTATTCATTCAAACTTACTTACTTACATATTCTCCTTTCTCCAATTGTACTCATTTTCACATCCACTCTTTAAGCCGACGACTCTGTTAAACAATCATGAGTTCTTAGGATGAGAATTTCTTTAAGCCTACAACTTTGTTAAACAATCCTGAGTTCTTAGGGTGAGAAAAGTGTTCCTCCTTTTCTCCTTTTTTGCTTATGAAATATACTTCTTATTGTGATCTTATTGTTCTTTTCCTTTAGCAGCCTCGGTTAGGCTCACCCTAACTCTTAGGATACATCAACATGCTTTAATAGTAAATCTTTTCCTCATAATGATCCATGACCCTTTGCACGTTGCGCATTACCATTTGGTTATCAGAATGGTCTACACTCATGGGTTAGTTTTCCACTCATATATTTTGTTTTAGAATGGAATCCAGGATTCTTATATAAATAGGCTTTTATCCCACTACTCAATTCTCAACAGTCATTAAGGTTGTGACTTCGTTCTCCTAACATATTCTTCACATAGTTCCTCCATAGGGAACTCCTTCAGCATGCAACTTCCTTATTCCACATCCTTCTCTATCTGTGATGGCCTCAACCTTGAGTTATCTTTGTTTGTTTACCAAATATTCCATAAGGAATATAAACATGCATCTTTGTTATGCATCCAGATTATTTGTCCACACATATTCCTTTTTTTTCTAACTTACATCCATGATGCACTTAACCACATGCATAATCAGAAATCATTTAACTTATGATTGTTCACAATTTTTCTCATGCAGTCCTCAAAGGCGTAATCATGTTTCCTTTTGTCGTGAAAATACAACATCCTTGCTCATTTACTCTTTCATCTGTTTATACTAGCCTTTCCTAAGGGAATGGAACACATTCCCCTCAAGCTATCATTCAAAACCAATCTTTCATGGCTCCTTAGAATAGAATCGACCATGCATCTATGGTATTCATTCAATCTTGGCAATTGTAATTATTTTCTTACATATCACTCATCAAGGAAGCCATATTGTGCCTTTAGTATGCATATATTCTTACATCATACATGTGTTTCAATTGCACATTTAATATCATTCATACCTAGTTGGTATTAATAGCAGGCTTTATATCAAGAAGTTTCACAATGCATTAAATCCATGCACTCAATTCTATACGCACCTAGCCCAAACATACAACATGCAAGCTCATTGCTTGCACCCTTTCTATGGAATACATGTGTTATCACTGAAAAAACGTCCATAGCATTGCACACAATGGTTGAAGAAAGACATCAATGCCAGCAACAATTAGTACACCTACATCATCAAAATCCATCAAAAAGTCATAAAACTATACACTTGGTTAAAAAATTAAAGTGTGAAAATTCACCAAAGGAAGCATGCGCATTATGCGCAGAATGTGTAGGCTAACACAACCCTAAGTGTGCATTGTGCACAGAATGCACAAGATGCGCGACTATCTATAAGAAAATCCACACACTTCTCATGAACGACGCATTTATGAATCTTGTCGGCCTCTCAACCACTTCCATTCCGACCCCAAACACAATTTGACACTCAGATATGAGCGAAATCTAGCTTGGAGGCTAGTCAAGGGCTAGGAAGTGCCCTAAAAGGCCCCTTGTTCACACTATGAACCATTTGTATCTTTCCATGAATGGACACTATAAATATGTGCCATGAGTGTGCTATAAAAATAAGAACTTCAAGTTATTGTTATGCTGCAAGAATTCTTCTTGGAGAATCCTCTTTTCTCTTTGAATCATTCAAGCACTATAGCAAGGGCCATTCCACTCACCTCTTGAGAGGATTGGCATTTTATTTCTTCACCATTTTCACTTGCCATTGCATGAAGAGAATAACTCTCTACTATGGAACTCAAGAGCCCTCCCAAGGAGGAATAGGGGATTCATAAGTCCCTACCTTTCTCTAGAGTGTTATCCTATCAATATATTGATCCATTGGTAGCTATATGACTTTCATTTTCTAAGTGTTGTTTTTTTGCTCACCCATGTGACAAAACCAACACAACATATTGGCGACCATACTGGGGATTGTGAATAAAATCCCTCCCTATTTAAGTCTTGAGAGAACTTCTTTCTAATTGTTTGGATATGAAGGTACCAAAACCGACCTAATCCAGTCTTCCAAAGTCAGAATTCAAAGCCAAGGCAAGAGAATTTCATTTTGAAATTTCTTTCCCGACACGTGATAGGCAATGCCGAACTTTCGAGGCATACAGGTGCACATTCTGTGCATTATGCGCTCTGTGCATGTATCAACTTTCATAAACCCACACATTGTGCACATTCTGTGTTCTTAGCGCGACTGTCAGAACTACAGCCCACACAAAAGTTCAGTTTTTGGCAAATTGTAAGGGTTTTATGACTGGTTTGAGGGCTCTGTGCCTTCAGATTTTTATTTCCTACACTTTGTAAAGCAATCACACCTCACTTAGAGTCCTTTACTACAAGGAAGGTTAGCTAACATAAGCACATAGGGGTACAAAGAATCATAAGTCTTCTATTTTCTTTGTTGCCACATGGATGGCTCATTTGGCATTTAAAACTTTCAGTTAAAGTTATTTCTTTTTCAAACACACTCAATTAATTTGGGACTAGAAATCAATTTTAACTCCCAAGTATGCTCTTCCCCCACACCCAAGTGTGATCTTAGGAATCATAAAAGGTGGTTGAAAGGAACTTTCATCTCCCTTAAAAATCATTAGGAGAGGACAAAACCCCCCTAGGGTACCTCTTAGTTTTGGAAATCACCTTAAATATTTGTAAGGGCCCATACATGCCCACATATTTACAATCTTAGGATAGTTTCTAAAAGCTTTCTTAGTCTAGACAACACTCTAGGAAAGTTTAAAAGATCAAGTAGTAGGCCCATACATGTCCACATGTCTACAATCTTAGGATAGTTTCAAAATATTTTCTAGTTTATACAACATTCTAGAGAGTTTAAAGGATCAAGTAAGGACCCATATGTCCACATTGCTAGTTCTTTAGGGCTTTAAATATTCCGCAAGGTTGTACCAAAGAAACATAGTAAGAAATGTAAGAAGATTTTTAAGGACCATGGGAAGTCCACATGCTACAATCTTACACTTAAATTATTCAAAATATTTTGCACACTTTTCACTTTCTTGCACACAAAGCCACTCATCACACACATAATTTCTATTAGAATAGTGGAGATCAAAGTAGGATTTATTTTTTAGTACTCACAAAGTACTTCAAAGTAACTCTGAAAGATCTGACTACTTCTTTAGAAATTGTCCACACCAATTTATTTCAAATGAGGTTGGTCCATGACCGAATCTCTCATCCCACTCCATCTAAAAATTTTCTAAGAACGTACTAAATTTTCCTCCATGAGAGGTGCCTAAAGAAATTTTTATTCTAGGTAGGATCTCGGGGGTAGGCATCCAAATAACCCCTCGTTATCAGGTGCTCACATTTTGAAACAATAGAAGTTGAGAATAGGGATCCTTCAAATCCTCCAAGTCAAGTGTTCCTATGCCATAAGGCAGGGAGATACCCGTGAAGGGTCGAAGGCCGAGGTCTAGTTGTTCTACGCATCCCTCCTTGAGTCACCCAACTCTTGTGAGGGTATCCAGCCCGTGACCTGTTTTTTAGGTTGAAAATCTAAATGTTGCACTTTGACCAAGGTACTTAGTGGCCAAACATAGGATATCTACCCAGGTGGCAGTTGTGGGCTGCAATTGCACCTTGATCAAATTTTGTGTGGCTATTGGGAAATATCACCAGCTCTTTCAGGATATGCACCCTCTACCCCTCATGATAATTGATTACTTCAACCTTCACTAGTTCCTCTTTCGGTGGATTCAGAACTCACTATCGAGTGCTATTGGAAGGACCAGTGCTAAATTGAGAGGAAGGACGATATATATTTTTAGGACACGAGCATTTTTTTTTTTCGCCACACGGAAAAAATCTACCTATCCACATGCTTGTTTATTTTACAGTTGATTTATGTATGATGTTCATTTGATTACATGCAATTGTCAGTTATACTATTTTGTGAAGGTTAAAAATATAAAAATCTCTTGTTCATTTATTTCTCTCTTGTCACCATTTGCACACATTCACGTTTCTAGTCGGAACCATAGGGGAACCACAGAATCCTTGCGTTCTAGACGCTTGTAGAATCTCCCTCCTATTCTAAGAGGAGTCCCTAGTCTCACTGACTTGGTGGCCCCACCATCTTACACCCCCATGATTGCTACTATCTTTGGATCGACTTTACTTGGGTCAAATACCAAAGGCAATCCATATATTGGTTCTCCTTCACAAGGATGTGGGGGACAAACTTCTTCTCAAGGGAGAAGTACAAACCCACCAAATCCCTCTCAAAGGATAGGTCCATTAACTACACACACAATGGCTAGAACTAATCCTCCACCAAACCCCCCTTTTCCATAGTTGAAATCCCTCAACATTCCTGATTTAACCAAACTCACGAATGACCCCATTTTACATGATGCTACTTGGCCCAATATTCCTACCAAGTTACCTTAAGACATTTTGAAGTTTGAAGGAAAACCAGGGGAAGACCCCGCCAACCATGTTATGACCTTCCACTTATGGTGATATTAAAACAACATCATGGATGATTCCATCCGCTTGAGGTTATTTCAAATAACTCTCATTGTTTCATCAGCCAAATGGTATGTGGACAAAAAATCAGGGTCCCACGTGACCTTTGAATCATTGGCCAAGGCCTTTTTGTCCTTTTTCCAGTTACCAGTTCACCATGACACTGGCTTATAACTCCTCTCTGATTTCAAACAAAGCATTATTTTCCATATAGTTGACGACATCCATGAATGGCATCAACGACGTAATTTGTGTAAAGTAGAAACCACCAAAGAAAAATGTCTTGATTGGTTTCTTAAATCGCTCATCCTTGTGATCGCAAAAGATGTATCATCCACTTTTCCTAAATCATAAGAGAAATCCATCAGCAAAGCCCAACAATTTGACATCATATATGCCCAATCAAGTTACTTGTACATAATATTTCCTGATGCACCCAGACCCATACCATCTGGCTAGGATAAACCTAGGATGTCCCACGTTGCGGATGGGTTGATTGGTTCTATGACACATATTAATCCTTACGGCCACCCACCACCTACTTATGGTGAAAATCAGTTTCCTCAACCATATGTAGGGACTTCTTATTACCCTCCTCCCACTCACCAATAGTCATATCCTGTTGTTCCGCCTTAGTCGTTGGGGGGACCCCCACTGGTGCCCCAAATGCATCTGATCTCTCAATCCAGTACAAGTCCACCCCCAATTCCCATATATAACCTCAATAGTAGTGTAAGTACTTCAAATTCCTATACACCATATGGACCATCTCCACAAAACAACCCATGTTTTCCATTTCTTAGTCCTCCCCGGCCGATTGCTCCTCCACTAGGACAACCACATGCCGACGTTAAATTTGTTCAACCCTCTCCCATTCAATAGGTTCATGATTTTGAACATTTAAATACGACAAATCCGTCTCACCAGCTGAATAATACCAAGAAGAAAGGAAAAAATTGAAACAATAACAACCCGGTCTAGGAGGAAATAACCCCCAAAAAAATCGTCCTGCTGGGGAAACCAAAACCCCCAAGGGGCCAATAATAACAATCAACCACAACAAGGGAAGAAAAATAACCTCAGAAATAACTTCCATTGTGCTCTATGTGGTGAGTATGGACATTATACTCACCACTGCCCCCAAATTGTCGATTAAAAATGAATGAAAGAATCCATAAACACACAATGCCCTCTGGCAATGCATGCCCCTCAGCAAGCCCCAAAACATTGTTTGCAACCACCATCTCTGGAAATTTTGAAAAAACCTATTCCACACCAAAGTGTGATGAATACCCAACAAGAGATAATCTCGGCCCCACCAGAAATGGGGAAATATCAAAACCCAGGTCCCAATCAACCCGAGAATCCATCCGATCGCAATATCCTCCATACCAGTGAGGAAGAGATTCTTCTGCAAACACACAGTCGTCCATACGGCCTGCCTCCTGACTCTACCCCAACCACCTCAGCAACAACTCCCACTACAACAGAACAATCATTGATGATTCCCCACCCTAACACTGAACCAAACCCCCGTATAACCCGCATGCCTTTACAATGGAATGTACATAACCCTCATGCTAGGGAAGCCCATAACTATAGTCTGGTCAATGAATTAGCACACTCTCAGCATAAATCCTTTCTTTCCACCTTGGGGGAAGTCGACCCAACAGATACTCGACTAATCACCTTTGATTTAGATAGCGGAGAACCACGCCTTTCGACTCTGGTATCTTTTCAGATACCAGTTAAAATCCGAAACATCACAGTTCATCAGTGCATCATCAATGAAGGTGCATCCAGATGCATCATGTCCAAAGTAGTATGGCAGAAGCTCAACTCCCCTAATCTAGTACCATCTTCCATCACCTTGAGAGATTATGACGGTTAACCATCATCCCCTGAAGGGCTCTTCCAAAATGTCCCCATAGAACTTGGGGGAAAAACCACCCTGATTGACATTGAAGTTATCGACGCCCCACTTGATTACAATATCTTGTTCATACGTAGCTACATGTATGCTATGAAGGAAGTAGCCTCTTCTGTGTTTCATACAATGACGTTCCCCCATAATGGGAAAATCGTCACCATCAACCAACTTACACATTACGAGCCTAATCATTCTACCAACATTGATAACATCCTCCCCCTTTTCCACACTAGCTCGGATGCTTTTTCAGTCATCGACATTGGTCCTGGAATATTCAAGGACCCATCCTTGTTAGGGACTTATCATGGAGCACCACATCTTCTAAACCCTTCTATTTCAACACAAGTGTGTGTAGTTTCCTCTAACGGAACATATACCAGAGACAATAATCCTCTCATTGAGTCCCCTCTCCACCTTGAAGTTCCACCAATTGAAGAACCACTACCTCAGGAATTCCCTGAAAACACCACCGCACCACTTGTCCCGGATTTTCCAACCCAAGCCATTACCCAAATCCCTTTTTTATAGCCCCCACCTGGAATCCAACCATTCCAGGTAGTTGCTAACCTCACCCTTCCTAACATGGTTCTTTCCATCCCTGTATGGTATCTCCATCCACCCTCCATGGTTCCTACACCATCTCTCCCTCCTCAGATAGAGGGATTACCGATGCATATCCCAGTACCAGCTCCTACCACACCACCCCACCCACAACTGGCGGAAACACCGCCACTATCAGGGGCAGACGAAGGAAGAATGATCCCATAGCTCCACTCCCTTCCCGAGCTAAACCCCCTTGCACACTATGCAAAAGAGAAGGACACCCCACTAATAGATGTCCTACTATTTTGGAGTTACGCAATCTTATCTAGCTCCCTAAAGTAACCCCATTGCTTGCCAATCCACCAAGTACATCCACCGCTACTACGAAGTCCTCAACCACACACAAGAAAGGGTTACAAACCAATTTTGCATGTGCCATATGCTCATAATATGTCCATTACACTCATCATTTCCCAGCTCTACCTCAATTCTGCCAAACATTAGCCGCAATACGCCACACATCTCGGCCTAAGCCCTCTCAAGCACTCCCTACTAATGCTCACATTACTAAAATTTGTTATATTTCATCATCAGTCCTTAAGCGACTGATATATCATCCACAGTGTCTTGGCATTTGGTTTATGTCCAGCACACCATCATACCTCGCACATGATATCCCCTCTACATCCTCACCCCTTGAGGACAATAACACTTCTCCATTTCTAGTTATTCCTACCCTCTCCTAGGATTCTCGCATTTTTCACTACAACAAAGATATCTTGGAGGAAATGACTATCCCTAATTTCCCTTGGAATGCGCTCCATCATCGAGAATGTTTTCTCTCACAAGAGGTCTTTCACCCTATTTATCAAGCCTCCCTATGTGCAATCGAAACCAAGGATTTCATTCCTCCAGGGCATATTGACTAGTTCAAAAATCCTATCCCTACCCTCGATGCTTTTGAAGAAGGCAACATGTCCAACATCTCCCCCACATTCAAAATTGACATTTCCATTAAACCAGACATCAAAGAAGAGATCACCATCGACGTCGCATGCTCCCCTAAAGAAATCATTGCTTACAAAGCTCTCTTTCAGGAATACCAGGATATTTTTTCCTAGTCATATATGGAGATGCCTAGCCTTGATCCTTCTATAGACATGTATCAAATCGACACATGGCCGGATATTGCCCATGTTCATCAAAATCAATGCCCCCTACACCCATCCAAAGTTGCATCTATCAAAGCCAAAATTGACAAGTTATGCGCAGTCGGGTTCATTTACCCCATTGCGTACACTTCTTGGGTCTCCAACCCTGTTTCCATTAACAAAAAACAGGGAACTATTCGCATCTGCATAGGCTTTCGCGACCTCAACCACACTTTTCCCAAAGACAAATTCCCAACCCCTTTCATCGACCAAATAATCGATGATTGTGCAGGCCATGAGGCACTATCCTTTATGGATGGTTTCTCTGGATAAAATCAAATTTAGATCCACCCAACAGATCAGTACAAAACTGCTTCTACAACCCCTTGGGGTACCTTTGCTTATCACGTCATGCCCTTTGGACTCAAACATTTCGGTGCTACTTCCCAATGGGCCATGACCTACATATTTCATGATCTTTCTCACATCATTCTCGCTTACTTGGACGACCTCACTGCTCGATCCAAAATGCGAACCCAACATTTAGACGACTTACGTATCGTTTTCCAACGATGTCGCCAATATAATATCCACTTGAACCCTCTCAAGTGTGTCTTTTGCTTCACTTCTGGGTGCCTCCTTGGGTTCATTTTCTCCCAAAACGAAATCACTGTGGACCCCCTCAAGGTCCAAGCTATCACACAAATTCCACCACCTAGGACTTTACGCCAACTGCAAATCTTGCAAGCAAAGCCAACTTTTTACGTTGCTTTGTCCCAGACTACGCCACTCACGCACATGGTTTTCTCCACTTACTGCGTCATGATATCCCATTTCGATGGGATGACCACACTCAAACAACTTTTGATTATTTAAAATCCGCACTATCCAATGCCCCTTTGATTACTCTCCCAAACTATGATCACGATTACATCCTCTACTTATTAACCTCTATTGTTTCAGTTGCAATATTCCTCATCCAATTAGGGGATGATAGGCGTGAACATGTGATTTACTACATTAGTAAAAACCTTTCAGGACCACCCTTGAAGTATAATCATGATGAAAAAATCGCGTTAGTAGTTTTCCTCGCAGTCCAAAAACTATGACATTACATTATGCTTCGAACTACCAAGCTCGTAGTAGATTCCAACCCCATGAGTACTTTCTTAGTTGATGACAGATCAATGACAATTTTCCCGATGGATTGTTATCCTCTAGGAATACGATCTAGAGTTCTCTAATCCCAAAAGCAAGAAACCTCTTGTCCTAGCCGAACTCATTACGGCTTTTCCCTTAGACAATAAAACTTCTCCCATCAATGAGGATTTCCCTGATGAACACCTCTTCTTCATCTCCTCATATGACCCCTGGTACGGCGACCTCCTCGTCTACCTTCGTACACAGAAGTTTGGGTCTCACCTCTCTTGAGATGACCACCGGTGCATTCGCCATCAGGCTCCCTAATACCTTGTCATCGGGGACATTCTTTACCGATGAGGGGTTGATACCATCCTTCAGCGATGTCTTACCATTGATGAAGTCGACTGAGTCTTGAATTATTTTCACAATGACGCTTGTAGTGGTCACCTCTCGGGTATGTCCACCGCCCAAAAAACCATCCGAGCAGGATACTTCTAGCCCACTTTGTTTCATGATTGCATCCATTATGTCAAGCGATGCGATAAATTCCAGTTTTATGCAAACAAAGCACAAGATCCCCCAGCTCTTCTACACTCGGTCATCATAGTTGGCCCCTTTTGTAAATGGGGCATAGATTTCATGACTTGCGATCCTCCATCCAGTAATGGACACAAGTACATTGTTGTGGCAGTGGATTACTTTACCAAATGGGCCGAAGCCATGCCCAAATTTAAAAACACTGCTGACACAACAACACCTTTTTTCTTCAACCATGTCATTACCTGGTTCAGAGTCCCCCAATAGTTAGTTTCTGATCATGGTAAAAAATTTTAGAACAAGATCTTTGTTGAACTCTCCTCAAAACTAGGCTTCACCCATGAGTTTACCTCCCCATATTACCCTCAGTCCAATGGATAGGTTGAGGTTGTCAATAAATTCCTCAAAACCATGCTACAACGCACCATCAACAAACATAAGACCAACTGGCATCATATGTTGTTTTCCACTTTATGGTCTTATCACATGATAGTCAAAACAACCACCAGTTTTACACCATTCCACCTCGTCCATGAGATCAAAGCCACCCTCCCTATCGAGTGAAAAATCCACACATTACGCACTGCTATAGAGCTCTTACCTAACACTGCTCCAATGGAGCAGCACTTGCTGACCTTAGAATCACTTGATGAAGACCGTCGATCTTCATTACAACACAATGAAGCAGCTAAAAAATGGTCCAAAGCCACCTTCGACCGCCATGTCAACGTTCACTCATTCAACGAAGGTGATCTCTTTTTAGCCTATGATATCACCCATCACACTCTCAGCCATGGGAAATTCGAGTCATTATGGCACATCCCCTTCATCATCCAAAATGGCCTCACTAAAGGTGCCTACATCTTGGCCTCTCCAGAATACTTCCCTCTCAAGGAATCCGTCAACGGGTTTTACTTGAAGAATTTTTATGCCTAAGCATAGCCCCCCTACCTTAGGTTTCTCGTTGTACACATTTGTAGCATTTTTAGTTTTCTTTATTTTCACCACTCCTCATGTCTAATCTATCACCCATGTTATTGATAGATGCATCATCCATCAACCTACCACATCGATTACACTGACAGTGTCAGTCGCTGGACCCAGAATCTCGCTTCAGCTGCTTGGGCCCTCTATACCCCCTCACATATACTACTCCATTCCAATGGAATATGATTAAGCCTGGCCACCAACAACCAAGCCGAATATGATGTCATCATTGGTCTCCTCGTCGAGGCTAGTCACTGCCACATTCATCACCTTGTTTTATTAGATTCCTAGCTTGTCGTCCTGCAGCTCAACAACGTGTACTATGTTCACGATCCTTACCTCTTCTTCAAATACCTACAAGTTAGACTCCTATATCGCAACTTTGATTCCATCACATTTACACATATTCCAAGAAACCTCAATCAAGTAGCAGATCACATGGCTAACCTACTATTATATTGCCATTTATCACATTAAAAACATCATATACATAGAATGATACATTTGTAAAAAGATAAAAATAGACATCATACATCATAAACATAAAACAAAAAGACACGCATGATCACCAGTATATCCACCATATATATCATAAAGGTCATAAATGTTTTACAAAAAATATATATACAATTTCCCATAGGTTCATGAGTCCCATCATCCCTATGAGTACAAAACTGGGTATCAAATACCCTATACAAAATCAGGCCCCAAAACCCATACATCTCATATCGGCACTCATGGTGCCCCTAGAACTCCCCCCCAAGTCCCCTGTCAGTCGGAGGTGCCCCACCAACTAGGGGCCCTCCAGCTCCCAGAGGAAACTGTCCAGTCATAGCTGCCCCTGCCGTTGTTTCTCTGCAGATCAACGTCTGCCACTCTATCGGTACTCCCACACACTGGTCCAGGACCTCGTCATCTTGGATGTGGGCCCATATGCCCTTAGGAACACCCTGAAGGACCCACACAAACCGTCAACGCATATCCTCTAATATGGTTGCAACATCTCCTGAGGCTATATGGACGACCCTACATCGACATCATTCCATCGACATCATTCCATCGACGCCTCTTCCCAACCCTCGCCTCTGCAGGATCCTGTTGAGTTGGCTCCCATCAAGCCATCTCCCAGACAACCTCTCCCTCTCACCCCCGGGGTCCAACATCTGCAAAACAAAACAGATATAGTGTCAGCATCCATATACATGTCATATCAATGTTATCTACCAAAATCACTAAGATAGATAACACACATACCTATATGGTCCCAGTCCTCCCCAGGAGGTAGTACCATGTCGGGGTCCTGTCTGTATTCCATACCAGCATATGGATATCATAGAATCACCTGTGGCATCTGCCGCCACACTCGAGCAACTGTGGCCGTAAAATAATGGCCACCCTCCCCTCCCTCATGTCGATCCAATACATGCACCCACTGCATCAATCAAAACTCTTGTCATGATGCTGGTGCCAATAGGATATGAGGGCGCAATAAAGGCACCCTCTCTAAAAACCAGGCCACCAAAACTGACCTGAACGTAAAATCACAGGAATCGACACGTTGACACCGGTTCAGTTGGGACACCATCTGGGTGTGCATCAACACACCCCATGCAAATAGGTCTCCATCCAAGACCTCCTCCACCATTCTTAGCTGACCACTGATAACACACTAAGTGCCCAAGGATCCATATATCCTCACCACCATGGAAACAATGCACTCGGTCAACAAGTCATCCAAAGCCTCAATCCACACGACCGAACTCAACACAGGGTTCGGCCTGGAGCAATGTCATGTCGCGATGGTCTCTACCCTGTCCTCCACTGGTAGATGAGGATCCACGTCCAAAACCCTCCCCCATAATGGGAGTCCTGTCAAAAATTAGATGTCCTCTGTCGTAGAGAATGTTAGGTGCTCCCCCCACACCATGAAGCACTACAGATCAATACTCCACATTTGAATAAAAAACTGGAGTAAAAATTCCTGCGACCATATCAAAGGACAGTCGAAAAAATTTAGCAACCCATAGGCTGCCAAGTGTCTACGTACTCCAGGCTTCTCCCTCACAACCTCTCTCAATCGGTCCCAGTCCCGCTCTCACCAGTGGATCGACATCGTACTCAAGACTCTATTGATAATCTACATTCACCCAGAAAAACCTGATTAGCCACATCATCCATCAAAAATTATAAAAATAAAAAAATCATACACCCCTTAGCCTTCCCATAGTGTGCAGCTTTCCCCCATACAATTTTTCATCTGTGCACGACTTTTCTTCATACATTTGTGCACTAATGCGCAACTGTCACACCCACCGTTGTGCATGGGTGCACAATTTTCCTTCATACAGGCACACATTCAATGCTCGCTTGTTTACTTCACCCACGCGCCCATATGTGTGGTTGTTAGCTACACAACCACACATTATGTGCGAGGTTTCTCAACACAGCCGCCAATTTAGGCATGCGCGCCTGTTTGGAAAAAACTCGCACATAATGTGTGGGAAACCTAGTAGTACCAACACAAACATGCGTGGGTATTCCTCTTTTTCCTGTGTACTAGTGGACCCCTACCTTTTAAAACCCATATATGTCCCTCTGTACATCCCCTACCTAACATCCATCCATTTCAAAAAATGCAGGATGATAAGGTCACTAACCTGTCTCTCGCAACTCTCGAATCGGTAGCCTCACGCTCCCGTAATCTCCAAATCACCTCACAACTCTCTCGCTAGATCAACAATAGTTTCAGGTACAAATGAGTTGGCATTGTGGGCCCACCATCCATATATATGCCCTTTTTCCCAACTTCCACATTCTATTACAAGATCCCAGAGCCTCTATTTTCCGATCCGTTCTCATCCAAGAGATCTTGATCCAACCATCTACAAATTCACATTCCCTAGGTTATCATCTGCACTTTTCCTCGAAGGAGCATTTTTCTAACGCCACGTTCAGGTACGCATGCTCACTTTTAGTTTTATCAAATAGTTGTTACATGTTCTTTATCATCAAATATTGTTCACGTTAGGTATTTGGTTTTGTGTGTGTGTAGGTACTTGTTTAGTAAGCTTACATCCCCTTCAGGTATATGTACGACACTGGCATGTAGTTACTCCCTCTGTAAACAATTGCATATCCTAGTCACACCCTCTGACATTTACCTTTAGTGTCCCTACATTTGGCTCTGCAGTATATTTACCTCTGCCACATTTTGGGACTGTCAACTGATAGCACTCTCCCCCACATGAGTTGTCTCATAGTTCCCCTTGGCAACTTGACAGTCATGTTGATTTCACCCCCTAGAATTGGGAGTCTCGATAGTATTTTGCACTTACGAGAATGAACCCCATACTTCTTATTATCATATTGCTAACCTTCCCAATGGACTCTCTGGATCATATCATCTTACACTTGGTTCTATTGACTGCACCCCCGCAGTTTCATTAGCCTTTCTTCTCATCTACCATTAGTTTTCCCATCTACATATTGTTATCCATCCACTTACCTAATACAAAAACCCAACCATGGGGCCCCCACCCTCCACCAGTTATCTTTCAAAAAATTGTGCTCTAAATAGGCCAAGACATCTTTCACTGGGGCACCAGTTTCTATATTTGTATACTCAACCCAAATTATTATTTATTTCTCTGTTAATTGTATAGGGCCCTTCTTTCTATCATATACATATCTTTTTTAGTTGTCATCCCCGATGTCCTTCTTTTACCTAGCAAACAAACCCATTTTTCCCTTGGTTGGGGCATCCACCCTTTTTTCATATCGACATCGTTAACAAACCCCTAGTATCCCAAATCCATGTACCCACTATCTCTAAGTTTTCCCACTTTGTTAGCCTCCGACATAGTTTAACCCCATATCTAGTCGCCCCCTGACGCTAGATCTAGTTTTATGGTTGCTTCCAATCATCCCTAAACACCCCAACCAAGGGTAGTCTTGAGTCCCATAGTGTCTTGACTTCGTCCATGTTACCCATCAGTACCTGATATCACCCATTACTCAGTGGATTTCAAGAATCTCTTTGCTTCTTGACGTTGCGTCTCCCTTCCTGTCGACATCAACAAAGTTTCTAGAAGGGTGGCAGTATCTTGACTCTCATTACCTTTTCAATGAGGATTCTCGGACGACACAGAGAGAGTCATCATCACTTTCTAATTATGTTGACCCCTATAACAATCGACTTCAACAAACTCTCATGTTAAGTTAGGTCTTACTACGTGACTATTGCATCTTTCCATACCAGCCGAAGACCTATGAATTTTCTAGGCCACCAATGCCTACGAGTCATCGACACCTCTTATTGTCATCCTTTACTCACTTCAGAGCAAGTTCACCATTCAGAAATATTATCTATCATTATCAATCACCCCCGAGGGAACTACAATTATCTACAACATCATACATCTTCAGTTACAATCCCACATTTTGGTTTCATGAAATTTGCATGGGTCATGCCCACCTTGTTTGTATACATATTTTAATTTTTCTTCCTAGAGAAAGGTTCGGTTCCCACAGTTTTCCCTCTCCCTCTGACAGATCTCTCTTTTAGTTCCTATATTCACTCTTCCTTACAATGTCACTCTCAACAAAAGAAACATTGATGTATTTCAGCTATACGTATGCTCCTAACCTCACACATCAAGGGCCATCTGTTATCACTGAAAAATCGTCCACAACATTGCACACAATGGTTGAAGAAAGACATCAATGCCACCAACAATTAGTACACCTACAACATCAAAATCCATCAAAAAGGAATAAAATCATACACTTGGCTCAAAAATTAAGGTGCACAAATTCATCAAAGGAAGTGTGCGTACTGTGTGTAGAATGTGCAGGCTAACACGGCCCTAAGCACACACTGTGCGTAGAATGCACAAGATGCATGACTTTCTACGAGAAAAACCACACACTTCTCATGAATGACGCATTTATGAATCTTGACGGCCTATCAACCACTTCCAATGCGACCCCCAACACGATTTGACACTCGTATCTGAGCGAAATATAGCTTGGAGGTTGGTCAAGGGCTAGGACGTTCCCTAAAAGGCCCCTTGTTCACACTATGAACCAACTGTATATTTCCATGAATGGACACTATAAATATGTGCCATGGGTGTGCTAGAAAAATAAGAACTTCAAGGTATTGTTATGATGCAAGAATTCTTCTTGGAGAATCCTCTTTTCTCTTTGAATTATTCAAGCACTATAGTAAGGGCCATTCCACTCACCTCTTGAAAGGATTGACATTGTATTTCTTCACCATTTTCACTTTCCATTGTATGAAGAGAAGAGCTATCTACTAGGGAACTCAATATCCCTCCCAAGGAGGAAGAGGGGATTCATAAGCCCCTCCCTTTCTCTACGGTGTTATCCTATCAATATATTGATCCATTGGTAGCTATATGATTGTCATTTTTGTTTTTCATGGCTCTAGTTCTTGAAAGCTTATCTAACATCTATTTCCTTTTGTTTTTATTTTTATTTTCTTTGTTTCATGTGTATTTGTTTATCTAATCAACTCACAAACCTCTGTCTTGTTATCTGACTTAACTAGGCACGTAAGTGTTGTGTTTTTTTCTCACCCATGTGACAAAACCAACACATCAACATGCACATGGACATATCAAACTTCCAGTTCCTTCTCCCAGGGATCTTACTGCCATTCTCAGGACAAGTTCCATAGAGATACTCAACACTCAGCTTCCCTCCCGTTTGGGAACTTGCAATCATTCACATGCTATCCACATGGACAATTTAACAGACATAATTATAACTATGTCCCTCTTTCCATATGACAACAATCAACAATAAATTATTCTTTCCTATGGTGTTATAAGATGACTCAACATCCCAGAAATATTATCTGGGAAAATCCAACAGTTCCCCAAGGCAACAAGACAACTTATCAAGATTCTCTTTCATGCCTCATGTTAGCACTCTGTAATTTCTCAGGATGAAGAAGAAATGGGAAAAGGTAACTACAAAACCACTTTGGACTCAAGGATATAGCCCTCCAAGACTCAAAGAGGGATATCTCCGTATGATTTATCTTTGTTTGCTGGGAATTTTAGGCTAGTTATAAGAGTACATAGTTGCCTGTTTGTTTTGAATTGTTGGGTTGGAACAGTAAGGGAAAATCCATTGGGAAATGGAGTCACAGCTCGGAATGGATCAAAACCAGGTCATAACAGGCTAATATGGCAGGGCAAGGTAGGCAAATCCACTGGATCTTCAAGATTTAATGCATGGGAAAGATGGAACAGATTAAGAAATCCAATTAAACACAGAGAAACTGAGAATTCTAAGTTTAATCTTTAGTGGAAAAACACATAAATTATTCCAAGCAAGTGACAGAGGGTACATTTAAACCAATTTTGTCATTTTGTCTCCTCAAAATAATTCAGAATGTAGAAAACAATTTTGATAACAGAAATAACAAATTAACAGAGAAAATAAACTTCACCAATGGGATTGGCCACACGAATCATGCAATGGTCACACTGTATTACTGGAAATCTCATCCATGGAGGCTCTGTGAGCTTATTTACAAAATTAGTTTCATCTTGTAACATATCCTAACTGATCAACCCCTCATACTTCAAAATGTGAAGTATTTATAAATTTATTTACAAAGATCCTGTAATAAATGAGCATGATTTATTTTAAGAAAAATTTAAACTAACTATTACAATCATAGAGGTTTATTGAGATTCATTTAGAGATCTAGTACTATTTTTATGGGATCTATGGGTGATTTGTGCCTTTGATTTCTGCTCTTTTCCATCTGTCCTTTTGACTCTTTACCTCCTAAAATTCTGAAAAATAAGGTTTAGTTATCTCTTTGAGTATTTCAACCTATGATAGTTGTGTAAAATCTAGGGGAGTTTTTTGTATATCATCTTGTTTTGAGGAAAAATCTCTCTCAATTTTCTGAAATTCATCTCCATCTGACCAAGATCCGTGTTTGAAAACTATGTGTCAAACAGGAAAATCTTGAATCCTGAAAAATAGGGCTCAAATATTCCCTCGATTCTCCTAATACATGGCACCTGTGCAAATATGAGAGAGGTTATTGTATTTCATCCTGTTTCGAAGAAAAACCTCTTTCGGGTTTGCAAAATGAGCTCTTTTTTTCTCGAAATCCATCTCGGAAGATCACTGCTTAAAACTAGTTTCGGGAGGGGGACGGTGGTTACGTATAGAATGACGTGGGGGCAAGTGTCCAGTGGAGATGGGATGAGTATATGAAGGAGTATAAGTGATAGTGATAGGCGAAAAATGGCATGTAGAGAATGAGGGGACAAGTGGTGGGTAGTGAGAGGAGAATGTGGATGCGAAGGTGATGTGTAGGGGGAGAAGTTAGAGAGGTGATGTGGAAAACTGGAGAGTGGAATGAAGTATGGAGTGGAGGTGACATGTAAGAGGAGAGGGAAACATGTGTCGAAAGGTGGGAGGGACAATAAATGCATAGAGGTGACAGGGAGCGTGAGTGTAAGGATGAATGAGAGCATGAGTGGAGGACAGGTGTAAGTGGGCAGAGTGGTGGTATCAGGTGGTGGTTATGCGGGTTCCCAGAGTGGGGTAGGTGGTAAGTGGAATTGAGCCAGGGGGGGTTCTGGTAAGATGTGAGGTTGACAAGTTGTACGGGGCCCGCGCTGGGAAAACCGCTTTTCCCATACCCCCTGCCCCCACCATTAAAGGAAGAAAGGTCGAGGAGGTCCGAAAAGCACTATCGACCATTGATTTGAGCATTGTTGGATCCGCCGCTGGAAAATGTGCACCCTTTAGTCGCATAATGACAAAAATTCATATGCACGATAGAACTTAGGATAAAATCATGTTGTGGGTAGCGCTAGGGTTAATTTTCTCATTTTTACACCATAATTTCACATTTATATGCCAAATTTAACCCAATCTAACCAATCAAGGGGTATTTCGACTGTGTTGAACCACCTGATGTTTTCTTTCCCCTTTTTCCTTTGGGAAATTATTTACAGGATGGAATATCATTTTCCCCGTGGAATCACTAAAGGGAGAAATCTCAATCACCATCTGATCCTATGAAATATAGGGTTATAATAGTGGCTCCACTTGGGGATGGTGCTCTCCTTGTGAGGTGCCAAGAACACCATAGACTAAGTAGCTTTGTTCATTGGGCTGATCCCAAAAATGTAATCTGATTTGACCTGTGAACTTCAAACTGTGACCTTCTTCAACTAAACTCAACCTACTTTCAAAATGAAAATCAAAACTATAATTTCTCCAATCTGAAAATGAAACTCTGAAAGTGAAACTAAAATGTAATGAAAAAGGTGCTTTCCCAACAAGATTATTTGCACATTGAAAATATGACCCGTTGAAAATATGCTTACCCAGTAAGCTTATTTATATAGAATCCTATTCTAACCTTTTGAAATTTTGTTTAATTAGGTAATGGAAAAATGTCAATGAAGCCAATCCAATAGTTGATCCAATAACTCTTCTCTTCCCATGTTTTTAACAAAAATCAGAACTAGAGCTTATAAGGGCACTAGAAACTGATTGACAATTTGATCTTCAAAGCAAAGAGCTTTGGAACCATAAAAAACAAAAGAGGCACTAGAAATCAATTGGAATTCTGAAGTGAAAAACTCCTCCATATAGATATCTATGGGATCATGATAAACATGCCCTCTTCCTTGATATTCAAATCCAGCCAATTTAAGGTTATGATTGGAAATTTCACATATGCTTTATGTATCATCATACAATTTCTGATTTAAATGCAAATTTTTAGAATATCTTTGTACTGAAACTCCTGTTGAACCAAGAAAAGAAATTGATTGCCTAATCATGTATAGATCATAACTTCTTTTGAACCCATAACTGACAAATGAACCATGACTTTGACAAAACAATTCATCCAACACATTAGCTATTGGATCCTGTAGAAACTGAGATGACTGTTGCATTGGTTCCTATGCAAATTCTTGCTTTTCTATGTGTTTATCCTTTAGCACCTACTCAAGAGTCTTCTTCAAAAATTGAAATGAATTAAAGGTTAATGTTACAGAGTTATACTGCATTAATTCATCTTTTGTTTGAAAATCAATGCAACTCAGGGGATGCAATTTTGGAGCAAGGACAACTTCCATATCATCAATGACATCCTCAACAGTTTTATCAGAACATTCTCCATCCCTATTATTGACAACTTGCTTATAGTTTTTTCTCTGAAATTAAAAGGAAGAGAAACATAAGGGTAAATCCTTTCCACTTACTCTGAGATTTTCTGCATTTTGCACCTTGTTGTCATAATTGACATGCACAGGTTGACTGTCATATTTGAGTTGCAACTGATCTTTTTCCTCCCAACAATATGTTGTTGATGGTTTTGAAGAATTCACCTTGTTGTAATTCTCATCATATTTATCATAATTGGGTAGATCATCCACGAAACAAATGTCATCAAACATACACATCATATCAACTGATTTCTCTTCCACAAGTTGAGTTGGAGTTTCATCTTTGAGTGTGTTGTGAATTGAATACATGAAATAATCATTTTCCAATCCATGATACCAAGTGTGAGCTGCAAAGTGTTTGGGAACAATGACCCTTTATTTATTTGTAACCAATGGAACATGATTCCCTTGAACAACAAGTCCTTCTCTTAATATAACATTCCACATCATCTCTTTCATTGTGCTTGCTAGAATGTCTAGTTTCACTTCTAAAGATGTCAGATGCTTCTTTTCCATGTTCTTCCTTTCTTCAGCCTTCAACATTGACCTCTTGATCAGCAAATTGTCTTATACATCTATTGCACTATCATGCATTTCTTTGAGTTTTTTCGTGTTCCTTTCTCTCAACTAAAATTCCATCTCTGAATCAAAGGCATCTGGGTAGTGTAAGAGAGCTAAACCAAGACGAGGTTTTATATTAGCAGGCATGGAATTGTAAACTTGATTGAGTCTGGCTGAAAAGTGTTGCACTGTCTCTCCTGGATATCTTTTCAAATGATCATATTCTTCTAAAATGAGAAAAATATTTCTCTTGATCTCCCATTTACCAAAGAATACTTCTACAAATTGATGAAAAATGGATATGCTTGCAGCTGACAAACTTTTAAACCATTCCTTAGCTCTGTCTTGCAAATATAGGAAAAAAAAATAGATGCAGACATCATCTTCTTCCACCTCAAACAGATCAAGAAAATTATCAAAACCCTGAATGTGTTTCTCAGCAGTGATGTTACCATATTCTCCATCAAACCTGGGAAGATATTTGTAGTAATTGAAAGGGAAATCATGGAGTATAGAGGGTAAGATAAGAGGCTTGTATATATCTGGAATATTTACAAGTGTAGAAGTATGTATAGGGGCTATAAAATTTTTGGGTATGTGTTATATTCTTTGCAGGAGTATTAGTTCTTGAGCGTCTGCGCCAGGCGCGTAGGGGGGTTAGAGGGGCGAATTTTTTTTTTTGCATCGGGACCGCATTATATTTAGGTGGTTTTTCGGCACATGGTTTCTTCGTTGATGGTTTTCTATTTTCAGTTAAGGAATTAGGGTTTTGGACTAATCTAGGTCATTGGGTTAGGGTTTTGGATGTTTTTGGCTCCTATATGTATTTTGTATTGTAAACATTGCAACACAATGAATGAATATAGAATATGTTGGTTTTCCCAGTTTGGGTTTCCGGGGGAAAAACTCTTTGTGTAATGTTTGTATTTTCCATTGTATCTTTTCTGTTCTTTTCTGAATATTTGTTTGCACTAGATATTGTGCAAGGTTAGAATTTACATTTGGTATCAAATATTTATTGGCTTTAAGGGGATGCCTTTGTGGTCAAGGGTTTGGCTTGGGACTGTGATAAGCCTTGTTACAATGGGAGATCTGTGGTATTGCTTTTCAGGTGAAAAGAAATGGCAAGCAATTCGAAGATGAAGATCGATAAGTTTAATGGGAAAATTTTTGAGCTATGGAAGCTCAAGATGGAAGATCTGTTGGTGGACAGAGATCAGTGGATCGTGGTAGATCCAGGTACTACACCTACAGGAACTTATGCAGATGAATGGAAAAAGTTGGATCAGAAGGCAAAGAGCACAATCCGGCTATGTCTCTCTGATTTAGTATTACTGAATGTGTTAGAGGAAGCTACAACCAAGGATTTATGGGAAAAGTTGGGGAAGTTGTATTAGTCTAAGTCCCTGGTAAATAAACTGTTCCTGAGAAAGAAGCTGTATAACCTCAGGATGAGAGATGGAGACTTGGTGGAAGAGCATTTGAACGCCTTCAATACTGTGGTAAGTCAATTAGTATCTGTTGAGATTAAAATTTTAGATGAAGATAAATGTATCAGTTTGTTGTGTTCTTTACCAGACTCGTGGGATAGTCTAGTTGTGGCCATAGGTAGTAATACAACTTCCTTGAAGTTTGAGGAAGTGGTCTCATCTTTGTTGTCGTATGAGATGAGACGAAAGAATATGGAAGGACATAACATAGACACATTATTTGCAAGAGGACGTTCCCAGGAAAGAAACAGATTTAATTCCTCAAGTGGGAGATCTAAGTCTAAGGGTAGATCTAAATATCCTGGAAAGTTTGTAAGGGTATGTTGGAGATGTGGGAAAGAAAGGCACTACAAGAACCAGTGTAGATCCAAAGTTGAGAAAAAGAAGGGATCTGAAGAATCTTCTTCTACAGAAGAAAAGACCTCCAAGGAAGAAGGAGGGGATGTGTACTTGGCCTCTTCAAGTACACATGCAGATCATGAGGCATGATTGATTGACTCTAGTGCATCCTTTCATATGACTCCCCACAGGGAGTGGTTCTGCGAATATGAAAGGTATGATGGAGGTAATGTTTTCCTAGGTAATGATTCGACAATCAGAATCATAGGAAGAGGAAGGGTCAAGTTGAGGTTCATATATGGAAGGATTAGAACACTGCCTGGTGTTCTGCACATCCCAAGTATGGCTAGAAATTTGATTTCTGTAAGAAAAATGGAAGATGCAGGGGTAAAGACAATATTTGAAAAGGGAACTTGCAGGATGGTTCGAGGAGCGATGGTGTTGATGAAGGGAGTTCGGTTTGGAATTCTGTATAAGCTGCTAGGAAGCATTATTAGTGATGGGTGTAATACCTCCATTGTTCCTGATATTGGAGTTGAAGAAGAAATAACTCCTACAGTCTCTGGAGAAAAGGTTATGTTGTGGCATCAAAGACTCGGAACTATCAGAGAGAAGGGTCTTCGACTACTACACGGTAAAGGTATGGTTGAAGGTATGTCTAATTTCTCTCTAGACTTTGATTTATGTGAACATTGTCTATATGAGAAGCTGTTGATTAAGGTTGGTTGTCATTGATGTCAACCCTTGAGGAAAGCCCCGTAGAAAAAAGGTTTGGGTAATGGACCCAATAGTGTTTGATGTAAATATGACTCATTATTTTTTTTTCATGGTTGATAAGAAGTAAATATGGATGAACTCCAAAGTGGTCCCCTTATGGTGAAAGCCCTCATGGGAAGACGCTTTGTGGAGTAAGAGAACCCATGCTTAATTGTGGAATAATGAGATGAAGGAAAGTGAATTTATCAAGGAAAATATCCTAGATGGATAGTTCTTGTCATGTAATTTCCGGTGGTATGTGGAACGTCACATAATTCCTCACGGTTAGAGAATTATGGCCATTAGAAGTTGGAGACCCCAAGTTTGGGTAATGGACCCAAGTTTGTTTGATGGGTAACGGTATGGGTTATGATATATTTTTAGATAATACTATTCTATATGGATAGTACATGTCATTCCATTTCTGGTGGTATGTAGAACGTCACATAACTCCTCACGGTTTGAGAGTTATGGCCTTACGAAGTTGGAGGACCCTCATATGTCATCTA
>ML780895.1:418212-468523 GCA_009831015.1 Picea engelmannii | reverse complement strand
GTTGACCAAAAATCTATGTGTCAATTTTATGCATTCTTAGAAGTGTAGATCATCATTTTAAATTTAAATATCTAGGGGTAGTATTATGTTTTTTTATGTATATTTCATGTGCTAACATTGGGTAAAGAAAACACTTGTAAGGGCACCTCAAAAGGGCACTTAACCATCAAATATTGAGAAAAAAGTTTGGTGACTGTTTCATGTCCGAAAAAAAATAAGAAAAGATAGCCACACAGTTGAAACTTAGAGCCATACTAAGGTCAAGGACAAATATTAGATGGCAGCCTCATAGAACCTAATAAAATCTACAATGTCCTCGTAACTGCCCATGGCTCTGGAGTCCCCATGCGTATGTGAGTGCTCGACTGTCTCAAAGATCCTTGTGGAGGGTAGATCTTGCACCTCTAGATCATGACTCTCCATACTCATCAATTATCTTGGGTACTCATCATGATCCTCCATCAACTGGTTCTCCTCTGCTAAACCAACAACATCCTCTAGCAATGTGACTGAAGGATATATCTGACTCTCTATTAAGATAGATGTAGTGAATCTCTGTCTAATCTCCTCAAGAAGCTCCTCTGATATGGAATCTGATTCTTGAAGGGTTGTCTATGTGTCTTTAAATAATCCTCGTGTGCTTTCCAACTCATGAGTGAGTCTATCCACCGCCAACTCTTGCTCCCTCAGGGCCCTGTGATACATCTCGCCAATATCCAATAGGTAGTCCTTGTCCATCAACAACTGCTAGTAGTTGGTCCTCATCACAGACACTCTCTCCCTGAGAGTATGAAAGTCATCCATGGAAAATACCCCATCTGAACTATCATGTGCCATCGATGCCCTCCAGCAACAATCGACCACCAATGCATGTGTGTCATCAATGCACCTTGTGGATGCCATGATCATGTCCTCACTAAATATCAACTGTCCTACCAAGTAGCGTAACTCCTGATCACAGTCCTGCTGAGATGCTACCTCATGCCCCTCACTGCTAGTGTTAACCCTGGAATCCCCAACAACACTCTTCAATAGATAAAGCACTAAATTTCCCCCTATCCACTGTGCTATTGGGTCCTCCTGTATGCAACTACACATCATCACCAACTGCTAGCTCCCTCTGAATCATACTGTATTCTGTATGAGAAGTTGTATCATCCTGTGCACTCACCCTACTACTATCATCTGCGCCTGGATCCCATATAGATGTGTCCAGACACGTGCTATGGCTATCCAAACTAATAAGGAGTGCATCCACATCACTGTCGACCCGTCCCTGAATTAAGTGTCCCATGAAACTGTTAGTCTCCCCAACCTAATCAAACAATGGAGTCTCCAAAAGAAGTGACTCACTCTCCTCATACTGATACATATGTGTAAGGTCAACTATTTGTACGTCATGTCTCTCCTCCTGGGTATGTGGATCCATATGTCCCTGGTGTGCATCCCTCACACACGACTCCTCCATCATATCTGAAATGCCACTAATATCCTCATGTGTCGTGGCTATCATGGGTGTCTGAAAATATGACAAATGTGTCATGGTAATCATAGGAAGCTCATCAGGTCTAGGTGCTAACCCTTGTGAATATCCACTAGTGTCACCACTCTGTTTAAGTGTAAGGTCATCAACACTATGTGATATGACTGTTGAATCACAGGTGCTATCATCTTAACCATCCAATTGTCCATCCAATGCACAAGGGTCACTATCCTCCCCAAGTGCACAAGAGTCACTGGCCTCCACAAGTGCGCAAGAGTCACTAGCCTCCTCGAAGTTCTCTAAATATGAATCTATGGTTGCATCCTTGTGCATCTCCTCATCCTCATTGTCATAGTGCACCTCAATAATGTGTTTCTTACCTTTACCCCTACATCTATTTTCTAGTTCCCAAGGCACCTTGCAACTGTAGCAACGTTGCCTGCTCCTAATGGGTGTAGGGTTAATCTATGCTTCCCTCCATCTGGTTTCTCTAGCTCTATTTCCCTATGCTATGTTGACCCACCAAGTGACCTCATATTTGCTCCATCTAAATTTTTTTATAGATATAAAATGTTGGACTGTTACTTGATCCCTAAATAACTCAGTAAGGGCGTAGTATTCCCACTCACAACGTACAGTCTCTCTAGCAAAGTCCTTAATATCCATCTATACTGTATTTATGCATGTGTTAATCCCCACTGGTTGGGAGGATCAATGCTCTGAAACCACTGTAATGTTCCCAAGACAAGATGCCAAGAACATTCTGATTTTCATGTGATTTTTAAACGTTTTCTGGTTGTGGCATTTCGTCAAACACTTTGCAGTTTTAAGTCTCATGAGTTGTGCTAGGGTTTATACTGATGGTTTTTATGTCTGTTTGCAGCAACAATAAACATAGATATAGCAATGGAACATACCTCAACAAGATGCAAGGTCAACAATACAAGAGATAACCCAAAAATACCTGATATCTGATATTATTCATAATAGAATAAGACCCTGATACAATGGATCTGTAGATCTGGTACAATATAGCTAAGAGATAGTAGCAAAATGAAGATAACCCTCAAGCAAGATCAAGAAGAGAATATACAAGCCTCCAAAGGCCACATGGCTACAATAGATGAATAACAAGATGAGAGCTCTGCCCTCTGAAGTGCCAAACCACAAACTGGATAAGTTGTGCCTTGCTGAAAAGCTGAATACACCCAACAATTTGGCCCTGCTGCTAGAGGCCTCCAAACACTATGAAGATCGTGGAAGTGTAGATTGGTCCAAGACCAAACCACTGGTGAATTCTTAGGCTGAACGATGAAGGTATGACCCTCCAAATAAACAATCCCCTAATTGGCTTACGCCCTCCTGGATGACTGAAGACCCAAGAATTTGGCCCTCTTCCTCCTTGGCACCAATAACAAGCAAAATACTCTAGAAGAGTAGATCTGGGGTCAAGAAATAATATAGAATAGATCCCTAGCTGAAGAATGAAGCTTGGGCCCTTCCTATGAGTAGATCCACTCCAAGATTGCACCCCTCCTCTAGGAGAATTCGTCCCACTCTCAAGATAAATCAATGATCCACACCTCCCAGATGAGCCAAGAAGGGCGTTATGGCCTCTACCCAGATAAACCAATATCCAAATCCTCCAAATCTCCTTCTCCTTGACCAAATCGAACTACACTAGCTCCACAAGTGTGACCCCTTGCTGGAAACTCTCTATGTTGCGCCCTCTCTCTTTCTGTACCTGTGGCTGGTGTATAATCCCTTTGAACATGAGTAGATCTAACATAGAATGGTGAGGGAGGAATATTTCACCTCTGTGACCAAGATTGGATCAAGATAGGTGGGATATTTCACCACCGAGTTGATCTCTAGAGTTTGTTAAGTCAAAACCCTCAAAACCCCCAAGTGCATGGGCTCACTAGCAAGAAGCCAGATATCAAATGATAAACAACATAATGAGAGAATAGAGGCCTTGGTCTATCTTTTATCGTCCCTACTCACCTTGTCTCTCCAAGTGACTTTTACTTTATTTAATTATTAATTAATTAATTAACCATTTTACCTTTAAAAAGTAGTTTATCCCTCCTTGTGGCTTCCCTGGCCATTGAAAGTCACTTATCATCATCCTATCCTATATTGCTATTCCTCCTGATTCCAATGAGCTATTACACTAAGAGGTTCCTCCAAGTATTATGCCCAATATGACCTCCTTAGTGAATTTAATTAACATATAGCCCAAAATAACTCAAAATCACGGAAATCATCGAAATGCAACGAAACCAAAGCCAAGTTGTGTGGAATGGATCATAATGATGAAATAAGATGAGAGATGCAAGCCAGACACCAAAAAAACCCTCAATAGCCCATGTACTCGCTATAACCTCCATCTGGCTACTCTGGTCATCATAACACTCTGCAATATAATGATGTCCCAAAGTGGGGACATTACAAAGAGGGAGGATGTCTTCTTTTTGAACTTCTTGGACAAACACTAGATGCAAACTAGATCATTTTCTTCTCCAAGAACTGGATCATGCATGCTACAAAGAACACTTGCAAATACCTATAAACTTGGTGTTTCCTACACAAGAAACCTCAATTGCACATTAGTTTAAACAGAAACAAGATATGCAATTAAAGCATTCAAATATAGATAAACAAATGGATTAGAAAGTAAACAAACTAAATAATCCACTCCAATAAGATAATAGTATCCCTATGATTATCCAAATTAAACAATAGATACATGCAATAAATCAAAGCAACATCACCTCAAAATATGTCCAACATCCATCCACACATGAGCACCAAACACCAATAGATGACCTCCAAAGTCTTTTTATTCCAATATAGAAAAGATTACAACAATGAATAGCAAGGTCGTCCAAACTCCAACTAGCTAAAAGGAGAGGGGTCTCCTTCTATTTATTACATTCCGGGTGACAATTCACAAGAGAGAATGCACTAGTGATGAGGGAGTGGCGCATAGATTAAAGGGGAGATGGAGTGAGGTGATGTGAGGTGGAATGGAGTGGAACGAGAGTGAATAGGAATGAGGTGGAGTGTGAGTGTAGTGTGAGGTCGAGTGCCAACATAGGGATGTGCGCCCTCTCTCCTAAATACGCCACCTAGTGTAATGTTCCCAAGCCAATTTTTTCGCTTGGAACACTAACTGCTCACTTTTTAACTAATAGATGTGTGTTTGCTTGCAGGTTTACTTATGAGTTATGTCTTAGAGTTTATATTTCAATTATCAAGCATAGATCTGAAGAGATAACAATGGAATACAAGATAGGACCAATAACACAAGATATGGAACCAACAACATAGATCTGACCTTTATTGATATAATGAGCAAGAACCTAATACAATAAGGATGCAGATATGGAATAACATCAGATAGCTCCAATAGATAAGATATGAGCTACTACAAAATGCTCCCGATAAGAATATGCAAGTTGTTGGGTATGTGTTATATTCTTTGCACGAGTAGTAGTTGTTACCCATGATTTTGGTCGTCATGATGATGTATTGATGATGGTGTACTCAGGCTCTTCATTAGAACTTTCTCCTGAGATAAGTTACCTTCATCACTTTCCAGAAATCACATTTTTGAGGACTGTTCACAGGCTGCTAGTATATTTGCCTGTGAGAATGCATGATTCTCGCAGGCTTCCTTAAGCCAGGGTGCGAGAAGTTCGCACTGTGTTGAACTATTAGGGTGCGAACTCTTTCTAAAGAAGGGAAAAAGATGAATTCTCGAAGCTTCTAGAAGAGAATCTTCTAGAAGGATGAGATGTCATTCGAATGGTTATCCTAGTACTGGATTCCCTGATATTTTTGGATCATTCCTACCCAAGTAACTAATTCATTCTCTCCTATATATTGAGGGAATTCTCATGGAAAAGGTTAAGCAAAGTTAGAAGCAAAGAAGCAAGATTCATTGGAGAATTGGTGAAAGAATTGTGTGAAGGACTGATGCTACAGCAGCTAGGAGACTCCAGCAAGTTCATCCAAAGGAGTTGATCTTCTTCATGCAAGTGAGAAAGTGTGTGTGTCGGAGCCAAGGGCCATCGAAAGGAAGTTTGCGACATCAAGGCTCAGGTTGTAATCTTTACTTTCCATTAATATGATACAGTAATATGTCCCTTTCCCATAAAGCTAAGTCCACTTTATTGTATAATTCCTTGATCATATACATAGATTGACTGTTGAATAGATTGTGCTTTCTTCACTTTGGTTGGTTTGTGTTGTCTTGATCTTGGCTGTACAAGAGCACTGGAGTGAAGTGGGAGCAACAAAGATCAAAGGAAGCGATAATAAGGTATGTTCTTTGTTCTTGCCTCCTATTTAATTCAATAGTTGAAATCTAGGGAAAGAGTCATATTCTGTCTTGCTTTGATCTAGATCCAGGTGGATCTAGGGAGATCGGTTTGTGTCTGCACTTACGGATTTATCCAATAACAAAATTGGCGACTCCACTGGGGAACATCCCCTTTTTTCTATGGCTTTTGATATTTTTCTGTGGCCATTTTCTCTGGTTTCACTTTTCATCTGTCTTGTCAATATCTGAGTCTTCAGGATATCCTGATAGACCCTCTGGGTCCAGAAGCCTTTTTAAATTTTGCTTCATTTTTCAAATTTTTGACTATGTTCAGGAATTCTCGCACTGTACTTCATTGCAGCCTGCGAGAATAGGTAGAGTTCGCACTCTGCCTTTAGGTTTCAGTGCGAGGTTCTCGCACCCTGCTCAAGGGTCACCTGCGAGAATCATTGGTTCTCGCACTGTGTTATATTGCCTCCCTGCGAACACCATTTTTCAAAAATTTGAATTTGAGTTTTGGTTTTTTCAACTGCCGAGATGAGTTTGATTGCCTCTTATGAGTTTCTTGGACCATTGATTGATGTATTTCTTGTCTTCGTTTGCATGTATGAACAGTCTTAGGGTTTCAAGGCTTTTCTTGTCATTTTTGGCTTGACTTTCGTTTCTTGGCTTTTCTTGGCAAAACCATTCTCTCTGTTTTTAGACTCTGAGTGTGTTTCATTAGTTAAGATCCAGTGATTGGTTGAAACTTGAGTGCTTGGTTTTTCTCATTTGCTTATTGGATTGAATTATCATTTTCTTTTGCATTTGAAAAAGACTTAATTGGTTTGCTCTTTATTTTTGCTTTCATTGAAAGAGTGGATTGGGTGTTTATTATTGCTTGTTCATTTGGTTTTCTGTACTCTCGCTGTCATAGTCTGAGTCCCTTTTTGAAAAGTGAACAAACAAGCTTTTCTTTCAAAAAATTCTTTTCGTTTTAGAAAACATTGAAAATCAAATTATTGAGTTTGTTGAAGTATTTGAGAAAGACATAATAGAGAATTGTCATTTGATAAGTGATTGTTTGCATTTACATTATAACGGAAATTTTGCATTGTAGTATACGGTTGATCTGGAAAACTTTCTCTCTCTCCCATACATAGGATTCATTGAACGAAAAGTGAAATACTTCATTCTTATCCTTGCATTGTTGGGTCAGATTCATACAACATAAGTTTCATTTCCATTACCTTTGAGTAAACAACAGCTTGTAATAACACTGCATAATCATAAAATTTATCTAGTAACTCTTTTCTAGGGCTCTTTTACACCAATATTTAGCTAGGCTAGTGCTTTGGAGTAGGAAGAGAGATACACTCTCCAAAAGCACAAAACACACAATAGCATCTTGTGTTAGGGAGTGTTAAAATCCATTTGCAACATCTTGTCTTGGGAATCCCTTCTCACACAAGGGTCAAGCACTAGGTCGCATTGGTATTGACAGAGTTACTCACCCTGCTTTGTTGGTATCAGTGTAGAGATTGCACGTATTACGGGGGTCACTCACGAGGTATACCCACAATGATGAGTGGAAGCATTTTGAGTTGATGTCAGGCTCGATACCCTACCCTTGCATGTGGATCGGGCTGTTGACTGTTTCCCCAGGCATTATTGTTGTTTGTGGTGACCTTAGTGGCCTATCTCTCTAGGTTCTTACCCAAGGTGACTATGGAGGGGAAATTCTTCACGGTACCTGGAATTGACGTTGACCAAACTCACTCGGGCTCCTTGGAGGGTATACCCACGATTATGTGTGGGAGCTTGCACCAGGGTGTAAGTTCGTTAAGAAGGTCGTCAGTGTAACTTTTCCATACTATCCCTGCCCCTTCTCGTCTCGTTGTTGCGATGTTGGATTTCATCACCAACTAGTGGCTTCGAAATTAGAAGGTCTTGTTTGCTTGGTGATTGCTTCCTAGATTTTGTTTCCTAGCGCGTGTTTTTTGTTTCTCGAAGTTGACCATAGAATTTTCTTCGCGAGGTTTGTCACTCGTTCATGATAGCTCCTCCACGTCGTTCACGTCGAATGCAAGGTTTGTCTCCAGAGCATCCTGAAGGCACTCAACCCTTGTCTACAGCTGCACCGGAGGGCTCTCCTCAGCCAAGTGAAGTCTCAGCCATTACCATGCCATCAGTGGAACGAACTAACTCTCTAGAGTATTTTCGAATTACCAATACTCCAGAGGATTTTCGACTTCGCCCTCGTTCTGAGAAACCAAATAGACGACTGAATTCTTCCGGAGAATTAGTTGTGACATCTTCTGGATCACCCGTTGGACCTTCTCCGGACACAGAAGACCAAGATCCTTTTTGGTCTAACAGTGATTTCTGTCGGGCCCTATTTGGTTCTGATTCACCTGTGGTTTTCATACTCACCCCCCCTATGGTTTCTGAGACAGAGACTGTCCCATTGACTACCACTTATCACTTTACTCTCCCTGCCGAAATGGCCCATCTCATGAATACTACGAGTGTCCCAACCGGTTTCACTGCGGCTAGTATTTCTCCTATAAACACGCCGCACACGCCTAATGTCATTTCGACACTACCACCCAAATACCATGCGTTGAATCCAACTCCTCTGCAAACCCCATCTGGTTCTCCTGGTGGTCCTTCTTCTCCTGGGCACCCTATTCCCGATTTTATTCCGACATTCCCTCAATTTCCTTCTGGACAACCTTTCTTGTTTTCCGCTGGCAATCCTAATCCTAGTGGCACTATCCCATCCATTACACCAAAATTGCAGATTCTCGTTGGTTGACAAGGTGGTACGATTCCATTTCCTTTTACCAGACATGTTCCCATTACAACCCAACCATCGATTGGAACACAACTTCCGATTGTAACACAACCTACGATTGGAACACTACCTTCGATAGGGGGACCAACCCCACCTTTTGGACAACATATACTTGACACTTTGTCCCAGTATTGGAATCAGATGATACAAAATCCTCCTCAAACGACTGCGGGGTAGCATCTTGTCCCTACTATAGGCTAACCGTATCCAGGTTTACCCAATCCTCTTTGGGGTACGCATGATCAAACTAATGTCCCCGCTCCAGGTTACAATCCTTGGAGCTAATATCCTCTTCAACCACCACCGAATTTTCCTGGGTCTTCCCATTATCCACAGACCGCTTACAGTCCTACTGGATTTTTGACAGGGCTTCCTCCCCAAAGTCACCAGTACCTGCAGGTGAATCGACAATTACCCTTTCTTGCTACTTTGGATTTGCCAGATTTGTCAAGGATTTTAAATGATCCTATTCGTCACTCTCCCCAATGGCTTGTTATTCTAGCCAAGCTTCCATCGGACACTCCTAAATTCGACGACAAAGTGGGAGAGGACCCAAACAATCACATTATGAATTTTCACCTATGGTGTTCATCCAATTCGTTGATGGATGACTCTATTCGTTTACGTCTTTTTCAAGGAACCCTTACCGGTTCTGTTGTGAAGTGGTATATTCAATTTCCACGAGGTTTCTTCTCTAATTTCAACACCCTAGCTATGGATTTTCTTACGCATTACCAGTTACCAATTCGTTATGATACAGGAACCGATATTTTGAATTCCTTCAAACAAAGCAAAGACACGCATATCTCTGATCACATCCATGAGTGGCGAAGGATACGACGTCTCATTAAACTTGAGCTCCCCGATCAGTTACTGGCCGAATGGTTTACAAAATCATTTCTGAAGGAAATCGGTAAAGAGATTGCCATGGGTGGCGTAGTCACGGAGGAGCAAACTATAAGTCGTGCTCAATATCTTGACCTCATTTATTCACAAACGAGAACCCTTTACGACTTACTACCTGATTTACCTTGTCCTAATACTTACAACACTTCAACTAATCCATCTTCCTCGCATGCAGCTGATGGTGTGATTGGTACTGCACAAGCCCACTCACATTCTGCTTCAAGCAAAACACCCAAATATGCTTCTTCTAATGTTCAAAATTCTCTGTCTCCTGCCACTCCCACCGGCAGGACTTCTGAGGTAAATGTTGTTCAATCTACCCCAGCCGGTAAAAACAAATCTAAAAAGGGGAGAGGCAAGAATAAGGAGGGAAAAAATAATACTCAAGCAGAGCAACCCAAAACTACCCCTGTTGAGGATCGAGATAAGTGAAAACCACGATACCCTTGCCTTATCTGTGGTGATGATCACTACACGAAGGATTGTCCATGACGTGCTGAGGTCAATCAGTTCCTTAAAGGAGCTCTGAAACCACCTGCACCGGCTATCTTGTCCCAACCCTTCCCGTCTCAACAACAGGCTCAGTTGGTCATTCATGACCAACCTTCCTCATCTACAACATCATATGTTTTGATGTGTACTGGTGATTCTAAGAAGAACAACGTTGCACTCACTACTCGAGCCAAAGATTATTCTCCATCTAAGGAGAAGGTTGATGATTTACCCCCTTCGTTGGTCCAATCCTCTCCAACAACTCCACCTACTAACGGTCCTCTTCATCTTGAATGACCAAGCCTAGACACAGTTCTACGACCCCCCCCCAAAGGGAGTCGTTCGAAAATCGGCTTTCAATCCTCACGCTCGTGCTGCCCAGAACTACAGCATTGTTGAAGATCTGGCCCAGGCACCTTCTACGATGTCAACCCTTGAATTCCTTCAATCTTATCCCGCACAAAGGAAGGCCTTGTTAAAATCTATTGGTGGAATTGATCCAACGGATGCAAATTTTATAGTCTTTGACTTGGAAGATCACATTCGAAGGTTACCCCCTCAACTTGCGTTCCAAATACAAGTTGTTGTCTCTGACAAGAACATTTGTCGAATAGTTATCGACGAGGGTGCCTCGACCTATGTTATGTCTCTTGCTTGTTGGAAAGCCATTGGCTCTCCTCCTTTGAATGAATCCCAGAACACTCTTAAAGCCTTCAATGGCTCTGGTTTTAAGCCTTATGGTGTTCTTCCTTCATTTCCTATCACTTTAGAAGGTAAGACGGTCCAAGTCGAAGTGGAAGTCTTTGATGCTCCCCTTGATTATAATATTCTGCTTGGCCGCAGCTGGATCGATTCCATGCGTGTCGTTGTGTCGACACTTTTCTGTGTAGTACGCTTCGCTCATCAAAGAAAGGTTGTTACCGTTGACCAACTTGCCTTCTTCAATTCCGATACCCGTACTAGCAACGTGTCATTTATTGCTAAAACCCCACCGGGTTATGAGAACGTCAGTGTAGGCCTTTTAAAGGACTCCTCGTTAATGGGTACTTTTCCCATTCCACCGCCCGATGTTCCACGCTTGTTAGTTGCTTCTATCAACATGATCTCTACTGTGCCTCACGACCTTCCTGCATCTCACGACCCTTGGATTGTCCCTGACTCTGGAGATCATCTTCGTTTCGGCAACGCAAAGCCATTAAGTCCGGTCGAATCCGCCTACCAGGCCATTCAATCGGCAACACCTTCTCTTTCCTCTCTTGATGAGTTGTCTCCCGATCATTTTCATGTTATTTTTCCCACTAATGAGATTATCATTTCCTTCATGGAGGACACCCCTTGGGATGATGGGCATCATCGTTCCATACTTTTTCTGGAGCAACATACTCTTGAGACCTACCAACGGATTTCGACTCCGTCGGTCGTTGTTGTCATTTCGACGGTTCCCGCAACTACCCACGATGTGTTTTTTGAAGGGAACTTAAGTAACATCTCGCCCACGATTCCCATTGACATATCCATTAAACCTGGGATTGTTGAAAATGTTCATATTGGAGCTTCGTGTTCTTCCGACGAAATCATCACCTATACATCTCTGTTCAAAGAATTTCGTGACATCTTCGCCTGGAGTTACGAAGAGATGCCAGGTATCGAACCTGCTATTGTTGTACATGAGATAAAGACATACCCCGGAGCTAAACCTGTCCGGCAACGCCTTCGTCTGGTTCATCGCCATAAAGCGGATGCTATAAAGCTCGAAGTTGAAAAACTTTTAAAAGCTGGCTTTATTTATCTGGTGGCTCTTACATAATGCGTTTCCAATCCTGTCCCGATTGACAAGAAAGGAGGCAGTATTCGAGTGTGTGTTGATTATAGGGATATTAATAGAGCTTGTCCCAAAGACAACTTTCCTACCCCCTTCGTCGACCAGATTGTCGATGACTGTGTCGGAAGTGAAATCTTCTCTCTCATGGATGGTTTCTCCGGCTATAATCAAATTAACATTTCTCCCGAGGACCAACATAAGACTTCCTTTATTTGTCATTGGGGTACTTTTGCCTATAGGAAACTCCCTTTTGGTCTTAATAATGCGGGTGAAACGTTTCAACGGGCTATGTCTTATGCTTTTCATGATATAAAGCACATCATTCAACCCTATTTGGACGATTTACCCGCTCATTCTATGCGCAGAGTTGATCACCCTACCCACCTCCGAGCCATTTTCGTTCGCTGTCGGTTCTATCGTATACGTTTAAATCCTCATAAATTCATTTTTTGCATAGAATCCGACTGTCTTCTAGGTTTTATCGTTTCACGTCAAGGTATCCGGGTGGATCCTATTAAGGTTGAGGTGATTCTTAATCTCCATCCTCCTTCTACACTGCACCAATTGCAAAGTTTGCAAGGGAAAACAAAATTTCTTCGTCATTTTATCCCTAATTACGTCGAGATAACTCGTGGTTTTACGTGGCTATTAAAGAAAGATATAGAGTTCGTTGGGGATACCATTGCCAACAATTCTTTTGAAGCTTTGAAGTTGTCCCTTACGCGCGCTCCGCTTCTCTTTCCTCCTGATTATAGTCACGATTATTTCCTTTATCTTGCTGCCTCGGAGTACACTATTGGCATGGTTCTCGTCCAAGAGGACGATGCACACGAGGAACATGTTGTTTACTACTTGAGTTGAAGTCTCACACTAACTGAAATCAAGTATCAACATGTCAAAAAACTGGCCTTGGCCGCCATTCAAGCCGTCCAACACTTCCGGCATTATATCCTCTCACGTAAAACTACGGTGATTTCTCATTGCAACCCTCTGCAACACATCTTGACACATCAATTGCTAGGGGGAAAATACTCCAAATGGATTGTCATACTCCAGGAGTTCGACTTGGAATTCGACTGTGCCAAGTCCAAGAAGTCATTAGTTTTTGCTGAGTTGATATGTGATTTTCCTCATTCTGCAACGGAAAATGTAGTAGTAGATTCATTACCCGATGAATCTCTTTTCCTTATTAGCACTGATGATCTTTGGTATGGGGATATCATTATATATCTCCAAACCCATACTTTCCGACCTGCTTTTTCTAGTACTGAATGACATCGCATACGCTATCAAGTGCGTCAATACATTATCCTCGGGGATACTCTTTACCTTCAGGGAGTTGATTCTGTTTTTCGACGTTGTCTAACATTTGATGAAGCTGAGAAATATCTGAATGACTTCCATTCTGGAGCATGTGGTGGTCATATGTCTGGGTATGCTACTACCCAGAAGATCTTACGCGCAGGGTATTTTTGGCCTTCTTTGTTTAATGACTGCATTATTGTCGTTCAGAAATGCCATGCCTGCCAAACCTACAATTAGAAAATCTGGTCACATCCTGCTCCTCTTCATCCTGTGGTCTCAGTTGGTCCTTTTGCAAAATGGGGCATCGATTTCATGGCATGTCACCCTCACTCGGCCGGGGGGCATGGTTATATTATTGTAGTCGTTTATTACTTTACGAAATGGGTTGAGGCGATGTCGACATTCGATAATACTAGAAAGATCACAGCCTTATTTCTTTTTAATCACGTCATAGCTCGTTTTGGTGTGCCTCAAGCTATCATCACTGATCACGGTAGTCACTTTAGGAATTTATGATGTCGGAACTTATGGAAAAGTTGGGTCTTCGTCATGATAACTCCCTATTACCCACAAGCTAATGGTCAAGTCGAAGAAATCAACAAAGTTCTAATAACTATGCTTCGACAGATGATAGGAATTCATAAAACAAGTTGGCACACAATGTTTTTTTCGGCATTGTGGGCATACCAGACATCTATCAAAACCGCTATTGGTTTTACACCTTTTCGATTAGTCTATGGTGTGGAAGCCATTATTCCTATAGAATGTGAGATGCCCTCTCTGAAGCTAGCTATCGAGCTCTTACCCAACACTTCTGCTGAAGAAGAACGTCTATTGTATCTAATGCGATTAGAAAAAACTCGACGTGACGCCACCCTAGTCATAGAAGCTCAGAAGAAGCGTGTAAAGGCCCAATATGACAAGCATGTCAAGCCTCGCATTTTCTTTTAAGGTGATATTGTTCTTCTCTATGAATAGGATCGAGATGTGTTAGGAGCTGGGAAATTCGAACCCATGTGGCGAGGTCCTTATATTGTTCACCGAGTTTTGGAAAAATGAGCATATGAGCTGGTAGATTACGATGGTATCCCTTTGAGTGAACCCAGGAATGGGTTGTACTTGAAGAAGTACTATGCATAAATCATTTGTTCAAAAGTACATGTATTTTAATGTATCATACTTAGTGTGTGTTACTATAGTTTTCTTTTGTCGTTATCTGGTCTCTTCCCTTATGTGACGTGGTGTTTGATTTACAGATGTCGGAGTCTTCGCTACCCTATATTGGCTTCGCTGATGGCGCTAGCCATAGTACTCGGAACCTTGCTTCCACTGCATGGGCAATCTATGCCCCTACAAATGAACTTGTCTCTTTATGAGGAGTGTGTCTCAGCCGTGCGACCAACAACATTGCAGAGTATAGCGTCGTTATTGAATTATTGGTTGATTCTATCTCGCTCAGAATTCGTCGTTTGGTTGTGCGACTTGACTCGCAGCTTGTAGTACTACAGTTAAGTAATATCTACTCTATTCAAAGTCCTACTTTGTTATGGGTGTATTTGTGAATTCGCCTCTTGGAACGTTATTTTGATCACATTGAATATCAACATATTCCTATATGTTTAAATACATTAATAGATGCATTAGCTAATTATGTATTGGACAGACATTTGAATCATTTATAAGTCAAACGCATCAAAATTCACACAATATAAGGTAATCCGGTAGAAGCCATTTGTATATATAACAATCAAAAGAGTTTTTACAAAAAGTTTGTCCGAAGACCAAAATATCAAAAATTGAAGCTTATAGCTTCTACAAAGTGACGTCATGGATGACGTTCATGGTAACACATGACTGCCCTAGCAACCCTACGGAGTAGTCAACTCATACCTATTGATACCCCTATAGTATGACGTTGATTGTGTCGTGGAACCTCTTCCAGAGTCATATCTGGAATGTCTGCAGTAAGGCCCTCTAGATTCTGTTCCACTACTTGATAATCCTCAGCATACTGTGGTGTTGTCGCTACCTCTCCTCGCCGCTGGATGGGAGAAGTGTCGGGAGGTCTATATGGTCCAACATCTGTGTTATCAACAAACAATTTTGTATTAGTCTTTGGATGAATATATAAAACAAAAAAATTTGAATATGATAAAAATTCAAAAACATTTAAAAAGAGAAAATGCGTGTACTTCTTACCAAGGTCACCCCACTGAGTATCCTCTGGTAGTGCTAAATCCGGATCTCCTCAGAAATCCAACCCGGCATAAGCGTAGTCATCGACCATCAACATCTGGGTTTGAAGCCAGTCAAATAAAATATCATCGTACTTGATGATCGGTCTTGCTACGTGTCGGGCCATGAGCCGGCACCATCTCAACATCCTTGGATCCCTAGGACCCGGTATGTTCCACTCAACCTGTAGTCTAAATACGGGGACCCTCTCAAGGAAGAAGGACACCAACAACGATCCATACCCGAATTGTTTCAGGTCACCTCACCTACATTTGGTCAATTTCTTTTTGATACTGCGAAGCACAGCATCTGCCCAGTTGAATACTCGAGGCTCAGTACACTCGATGGCGTACTGGAAGTATCTCTGTAATGCCATATGAGGAGCCGAACTTCGAGCCATCCGAGCTATAGTGAAAAGGATAGTACGAAGGGTCAAGTCTTGTACCCCCCAGATAGTAACTTTTCCTTTTTTCCTCTCAGCCTCGGGTACGTAGTATTGATTACAATACTCACTCATCTTTAGCCCACCACCTCTACTACCGGTCAAGCTCACATAGTATCCGCGTCAGGACAATCCCATAAAAAAGTAAATGTCCTCAATGTCTATGGACAGTGTGTGAGCTCCCACATGAAAAACCTGCTGATCTGGGTCCCACATACGGACCAGGTACTCTAGTAGTCTGACTTGGGCCCTCATGCCCGGGATGCGAAAGTATTTCAAGAGCCCACAATTTCTGAAAGAAGCTATGGTAGGCGGATGATTTTCAGCCATTACATTATCCTCTTCATGTTCCCTTTCACACCACTCAAGTACCATGGTGATGGCCAATTATCTGCACAAGGAACATAAAAGGAGGATTAATAACTTTCTCACGCTTTAGATCTTTCTCCTTTGGCTAAATTTTTTTAAAAAAATTGGGCTTTTCGGTTCTCGCAGGTGCCCCATTTTCACAGTGCGAGAACCTCACATGTGGATTAAGGCTTACCTGCGAGAATGCATCATTCTCGCAGGCCCCGTATGGGCTGTCTGCGAGAATGACAACACACATATAGGGCCTAGAAAAACATCTTAAAAATGGAAATTTAACCAATGAAATGACAAAATGAAACCATGAAAATGTTAAGGACGAAGAGCCTACCTTAATGTCATAGACGGCTTGCTGAATGGTCTCTCTTAGCTCCCGCAATATAACGCCGAACTCGGAGGGTAAAAGAGGGGTTTTTTGGATCTCAATAGTGGAAATGTAAAATGGTGTGGTAAAAAAGAGTTTTTACTCATTTTATTTACTTTTACTATATCATTTTGGGTTTTTATAATTATTTATCAACTAAACCCTAATCCCTAATGTCATGTTGAGTGTAACTTGTGCAAGCGTGATGACTTTGACGATTCAATACAGGGATATGGACATGTTTTTCTTGGTTATCGTGTGTTTTTGATTGTTTTTTAGGGTTTTTTACATAAAACCTCGAGCGTCGTTTTTGTCCGTTCTTGCGCTCGTAAATACATGAGAATGTGATCGAGCATACTTTTATCACTTTTTCTGGCTCACAAGGTTATACGAAAAAGGAACCCCCTAGAGTCCTCTTTAAGCTCTTTTCAGACTCTCTAAACATGAAAATATCACCGAGCGACCTTGCTATTTTCACGCTCGATAAAGTATTTGAAGTAAGTGTCTGGTGAGCGATAATTTATCTCTTTTTTTGTCTCATCCAGACTATTATACGAAAAAGGAACTGAGAGAGTTCACTTTTAAGTGTTTTTCCAAACTCTATAATCCTGAAAAACCTTCGAGTTTTCTATCTCTGGACTCGTTAAACAAACATTGACAGACTCGTAATGGGACCGAACCACTCCTTCTTAGGGTTCATTAAACATACTCCGAGGGACTCGTCTGAAGGATGAGCTTACATCAACAAGCATATGTTATCCTCCTCAAGCTTGTGTAAAAATAAAGAGGTACTTGCCAGAAATGGTGGGGGAAAAATTTGGGAAAGGGATATGTTTTCATGTTCGTATTAATTGGCAGTAAGTGTCGCTCTTGAACATGACACCCCTATTCATCATTTGAAGCCGGTTTGGGAAATCCATTCGTCTTTCATTCGATTTTCTATAAGGTCATTCCCTGTGTCGTCTTTGAGTCAATGCTGCCAAATCATTGGTCGTTTCGTTCATATGTTCAAGAGAAGTCCATCTGAAACCTATATTGAGTCGGCCATCTACAGTTATCCATTCTCTCTGTGTCGGCCTTCCCTATGTCCGGTCCAATTTGCAAAATGCTCTGTTTCACTTTTCAAACTCTGTTACTCATTTCGTGTCATTGATGGGGGATACATCAAGGCCCTCCTGTGACGAGTTTTGTTCCGTCGACTTCAGCTCATTATCCAGAATCAAGACCTAGAAATTATTTGGTACCTTGGAGCTTGCATGTCTCAATGGCAGGTTTCCTCACTTTCGATAGTGGGTTTACATCATTGACCCCTGATCGAAAGATTCCATCGTATGTTCGACTTCAACTCATTCATTCACACTCGATGGATTGTACTAGGGTACCTTTGATGCAAGAGCATCACTCCATGTTAGCCAGCCATCCAGCCATCCATTTCAGCGGGCATGCATTCAAAGCTGAAGGGAGGCGCAGCCTCATTTGAATTTGAAATGAATGTAAAATTAATGTGCTTAGGCTGTTGAGCCAGTAAAGTCGTGCCTTTTTTAAGACTGTAGATAAGATCGGCTTTAATGCTAGATTGACTGAGATCTAGATCCAGGCGCTGGACTAGAAAACCATTGAATGTAATTTATTAGAGTAGGTAAATCCTGGAGGGAAGCGCTCGATGAAGCCCTCAGGTAAAAGAGATTTTCATATCTCATTTTGAGTTAGTTGAGATAGATGAGGTTGTAGGAGAGAAGAGCCAGAGAGAGCTTAGGAACACCTTGTAATTACAGGCATTTGCCATTTGTTAATATAAACAGAGCAGTTTTTCCTGCGTTATTCTGTCTTATATGGATGTTTGTGTGTGTTCTCTATATATGCTGTGAGTGTATGTCATGTGGATGCATTCTGCAGGAGTTGTGTTTGATTTCAGGTTTGAGAGGTTCTTTGAGGCTTCATGACATGAGGGTATGACAGAGTGTTGCAGAATCTGAATGCTAGTGCACAGAGGATGCACTTCTAAACTCTGCGGAGTCAGACAAAGACGTGCCAGGTGGGTACAGGAACTGAAATCAACAACTTAGGAAGAAGACCTGTGAGGTTACTGAACACCTCAGGAGGCAAGGATGTGTAGCTGAAACACAGTTGCAGACAGAATCGTGGAGGATTATGTGAGAGCTCTGCCAAGCGGGAATTGAGCGTGTGTACAGGAGTGCACAAAGGAGGGAACTCTGTTGGGAGTTCAAAAGGAACAGAATCACTGAGGATTCTGAGAGCTCTGCCAGGAGGGCATTGAGCAGGTGCATAAGTGCACAAGAAGACAGAACTGCTGAACGTTCTATGGGGATGATACTCTGCCAGGAGGGCGTCGAGATAGTGTGCAAGCAGGCACAGAAGCGAAGAGAACTCTTTGATTTCTAGCTACTGAAAGGAGATTCAACTGAGGGACTTTTACTGGGTTGTTGAACACCCATATGGAGTCAGTGAGAGGGTCGCTCGAGTAGAAGGATAACCAAGAAGGTATCCATTTCATTTCTCCATCGGAGGGAGAAGAAGGAAGCAACCCAGTCGGAGTCTGAGCGTTTGTAGAAGCTCAGAAGAGGCAGCACCAGTGTGTGCATGAGAAGAATCTGTAGGAGGATAGAAGCCGAAGAATCCTTTAGGGGTTCAAAGAAGAGAAGCTCAGGAGGAACAACGCTTTTACGCACAGTAGCGAAGCTCAAGGTGAAGGATTTCGTAGAGAGAAGAGACGAAGCAAAGGTCAAGGCCTTTGAGAATGTGAAAATTCTCCCAAGGTTGGGAACGAAAGGCGTAAGCTCAGGAGGAGCGTCAGCCGTCAAATCAACAAGAGAAAAGAGAACTGGACCATAGAAGATTCACGTCCAGGAGAAGCTCAAGAGGAGCCTACAGGAGGAGGAGACCGACAGCCATCTGATCTCATACAGAAATCCCGACAGCCATTGGATCGGGAGAAAGTGCATGACGTTTAGCCTCAGGAGGAGTGCAGAGAAAGAGAATAGATCTGGGTCATCAGATCTGGAGCAGAAATCCCGTCAGCTGTAAGATCAAGCCAGAACTACACAGGGTTTAGCAGTCGGGATATCGGCACTCGAGAAGTCGGGATTCCTGAGGTCGTAAGAATCGGGACACTTCAAGTCTCGAAACGCGAGAGCTGGTCTCAACCGTCCGTTAGTAAGGACATGTGGCGGACATCTAGCGCCATCGGCATTTTGGCGCATCGACGTATTGGCAATCCCGTGGCAAGACTTCGGGGAATCTTAGGACGAAAATCCTGACATAATTTGAGTCGTCCATCTGAGGGACGGGTGTCGAAGAACATGCACCCGTCGGCATATCGTCAATCAGAAAATCAGAGTTCCTGAGGACAAGAGGAACAGGACATTGGAAATCTTGAAATCCCGACGAAATCAGGATCGTCCGTTGGAGGGACGCATGGCAGCGATCGAGCACCGTCAAGGAGAGCCGAAAGGGAAGTCAACCCATCGGTGTTTGAAGTCAATCGGGATATCGGGGATCCCGGTGACAAGGGATCAGTGCATTTAAAATATGCGATCTGCAAAACCCTGATCAGTGGGGGCCAGCTGTCATCACAGCAGAGAAGGAGGACAGAGGTGTAGTGGAGGCCAATAGTCAACGATCCAGAGGATATCAGAGATCAGGACTTGCAGGTCTCGAATCAGTGAAAGGATCTAGACCATCCATTGGAGAGGACGCGTGGCAGAGATCAGATAGATATCGCGAACTCGGGGTTCGTAGGGTAAAGGCCCAAGTATTGGGTGTAAAAAGTCGCGAGGCGCGAGGACACGAGGCAGCGAATCAACGAGAGATTTGTAGCCGTCCATCTAAGGAGGACAGGTGGAAAGTGATTGAGGGATCTCGTGAACTCAGGAGTTCACCGGAGGAGAGCCCAAGCATTAGGTATCCCAAGTTATGAAGCGGCGAAGTAGTGAGAGAAGGACAGTCGTTGGATCCGGATCGCAGGAGGACCGTTGGATCCGCACGTGGGATTGTGTATCGGTGCCTCGCAAGAAAAGACTCAAGGATTTGGGCGCAGGGATCGCGAGGTTGCAAGAGGTGATACCCCGATAGCTAGAGGCAGTGTGGGCCATAACAGAGTGTGAGTGGAGTACAGGTGGCACAAACCATCGGAGGATCGGCGTCTCGGGCATCGAGAGTCGACGGGAAAATTAATCGACCTCGCGAGTAGCGAAGTCGCGAGGTAGCGATACTGCGAGTATCGAAGTCTCGGGTCTCGGGAGTCGAGTAAGGAGTCATTTGATCTCGCGAGTGGCGAAATCACGAGGGAGCGAGACCGCGAGTTTCGACATCTCGGTGTCTTGTGTATTGGGGATTGGAAAGTTGGGCGCTTTGAGTCGCGAGTGATGAGATCATGATAAGATCAAAAGTCCCGATAAGGAGGGAAGGCCACGGACATGGAGGAAGTGGTCATATGGCGGAAGCATAGCCAAAGGGGCTAGTGCGTGGAAGGAGCGCATCGAAAAATCGGCGTTTGAAGGTTCGAGAGGTAAGAAACTCTCGATAATGGGGATCGCAAAATCCCGAAGCCCAATAAGATTTTTCCCGTGGGGAAATTGATCACGGTAAAATGCAGAAGGTCGTGTGGAGGTGAGAAAGGACCTATGGATCGCGCATTTGATAGGGATTCCACTCAGGAATCTAAGGAGCTACTTTGGCTCAACAGAAGAGGGAAATTGAGAATGATCCTGTGAGCAGGAGGTCAAGGTGGAGAGACCCTGCGAGGTGATAGAAAGGACCTCTCTGCATCAGGTGGTATCAGAGCTGAATTCTTGTCTGTATATTTCAGGCAAGAGGGGAACAAAGGAAGCAATAAGAAGACAGAGTGTTGGAGGACTCTGTGACGATTGTTTGCAGGTAGGCAGCAGTCGAGGAAACAGTCAGCAGGATTGTAGGATGAAGCTGAGCACTCAGGATTTCAGGAGTGACAGCAGCAGATCTATCAGGGAGGTAGATAGACACAACAAGATGGCTACTGAAGGCCATAGGAAGAAAAGCAAGGCATAAAAGGTTGCTGAATGGGATGAAGAAGAGACTAGAAATCTCTATGAATTAAAGGCAGACATAGAGAAGTTCGAACTGCGGATGCGGCAGGATAGGAGGAGGAGACGAATGCGTGAATTGACCATGAAAAAGGCAAAAGAAAAATGGCCAGTCAGGCAGTTGATGGTCATGAGACAACGTAGGCTGTTGAGAAAATGGCTGAGGTATGCTGAAAACCTCAAGGCCATAGAGGAAAAGATGGTTGAGGTATGTAAACCGGAGACTAGGAGAAGTCTCGATGATGATTGGGATGATGAAGAGGATGAATTGGGATTGACTGAGGATCTCATAGTCTGCCAGGAGGGCAGAGAAGTAGAAGTTCCAATTTTCCATGAGGGAAACGAGTTGAGATCGGTTGAGGATCTCACAGACTGTCAGGAGGACAGCGAGGGAATTTCACATTGCCATTTGGGAAACGATGAGAGATCGCTGAGGGATCTCAAAGACTGCCAGGAGGGCAGTGGAAAAATCGAAGACTACCAGGTGGGCAGAGATGAAAATGCGAGACTAGCTGAAAGTCTCATGGACTCAGAGGTGAGTTCAATTCAGCAAGGAGTGTTGATGAAGATGGGATCGGTTTATCTCATGGCATTCCAGGGAAGCAGCAGAAGCATCCCATATTGCCAGATGGGCAGGGATGAATTGATGAGTCAGGTTTAGCCAGAGGAGCTGACAGAGTAGATGAGACTGTCTGATAGTCTCATAAATTCAGAGATGAATTTGGATCAGCAGATGCAGCTGACAACGATGGAATATCAGGATGATCTTCTGATGATTGGGGGAATTGGGATATTCCTACCATCTTCCCGGGAGGAGGCAGAAAACTCTGTTGCAGATGACACAACAACAACAGGGGAACAGTCAGCTATGACTGTCAAAAGGAAATTGGAGCAGACATTTGAGACTTCCCAAGCGGATGAAGGGAAGAATGAGCGTTATGAGGAACGACTCAATGATTTCAGCCAGGGAGCTGAAAAGCAAGAAGTTGTAGCATTGAAGCTAGCAGCAGAGGAATCCGAAGAGTAGGCAGGTAAAATTATCACTCCATGGGAGATGGAGCTGAAAATGTTGGAGGATTGGTTGAACAATCCAGGGCCCGCAAGAGGACTGACAGAAATTGAGCTGTCAGGGAAGGTGACTGAACAACAGGTCAGTCAAGAAGAGACTGCAAAACTGAAGTCTGTAGCAGAGTGGCAACTTGAGGCCATGGATGAATATGAAGAAAGAAGCATGGGAGATCATGATGATCTGCCCAATGACCAAAAATTTTTGCATCTGAGGAGACTGCAACAACAGAGCCAGCCACTGGAGCAGTTGGACGAAGTAATAGAGGACATCAGAAGGCTGATGTTGAGATCAGAAGACACTGCCAGCAGGGAAAGGCTGAGCAGAAGGGAAGAAGTAGCAGCAGCAACACAGCAGAAGCAACAGCAGCAGCAGGATGGAGCGGATGGGAAGCTCCAAAGACAAATTTGGGATCCAAGAGGATTTCGAACAACTACAGGGGAAGCTCATGAGCAGGAGCTCATGATTTTTGTAGCTGTGGAGTATGATGTAGGAGCATCGCTCCATGTCAGCCAGCCAACCACGTCAGCGTGCATGCATTCAAAGCTGAAGGGAGGCGCAACCTCATTTGAATTTGAAATGAATGTAAAATTAATGTGCTTAGGCTGTTGAGCTAGGAAAGTCGTGCCTTTGTGCATACTGTAGATAAGATCGTCTTTCATGCTAGATCGGCTGAGATCTAGATCCAGGCACTGGACTAGACAACCATTGAATGTAATTTATTAGAGTAGGTAAATCCTGGAGGGAAGCACTCGATGAAGCCCTCGGGTAAAAGAGATTTTCATATCTCATTTTGAGTTAGTTGAGATAGATGAGGTTGTAGGAGAGAAGAGCCAGAGAGAGCTCAGGAACACCTTGTAATTACAGGCATTTTCCATTTGTTAATATAAATAGAGCAGTTTTTCCTGTGTTATTCTGTCTTATATGGATGCCTGTGTGTGTTCTCTATATATGCTGTGAGTGTATGTCATGTGGATGCATTCTACAGGAGTTGTGTTTGATTTCAGGTTTGAGAGGTTCTTTGAGGCTTCATGCCATGAGGGTATGACAGAGTGCTGCGGACTCTGAATGCTAGTGCACAGAGGATGCACTTCTGAACTCTGCGGAGTCAGACAAAGATGTGCTAGGTGGGCACAGGAACTGAAATCAGCAACTCAGGAAGAAGACCTGTGAGGTTACTGAACACCTCAGGAGGCAAGGCTGTGTAGCTGAAACACAGTTGCAGATAGAATCGTGGAGGATTCTACGAGAGCTCTGCCAAGTGGGCATTTAGCGTGTGTACAGGAGTGCACAAAGGAGGGAACTCTGCTAGGAGTTCATAAGGAACAAAATCAATGAGGATTCTGAGAGCTCTGCCAGGAGGGCATTGAGTAGGTGCATAAGTGCACAAGAAGACAGAACTGCTGAACGTTTCGTGGGAATGATACTCCGCCAGGAGGGCATCGAGACAATGTGCAAGAAGGCACAGAAGCGAAGAGAACTCTTTGAGTTCTGGCTACTGAAAGGAGAGTCCACTGAGGGACTTTTACTGGGTTGATGAACACCCATAAGGACTCAGCGAGAGGGTCGCTCGAGCAGAAGGATAACCAGGATGGTATCCATTTCATTTCTCCATCGGAGGGAGAAGAAGGACGAAACCCAGTCGAAGTCTGAGTATTTGTAGAAGCTTAGAAGAGGCAGCACCAGTGCATTCATGAGAAGACTCTACAGGAGGATAGAAGTTGAAGAATCCTTAAAGGGTTCAAAGAAGAGAAGCTCAGGCGGAACAACACTTTTATGCACAGTAGCGAAGCTCAAGGTGAAGGAGTTCGTAGAGAGAAGAGACGAAGCAAAGGTCGAGGCCTTTGAGAATGTGAAAATTCTCCCAAGGTTGGGAAGGAAAGGTGTAAGCTCAGGAGGATCGTCAGCCGTCAGATCGGCAAGACAAAAGAGATATGGACCGTAGAAGATTCACGTCCAGGAGAAGCTCAGGAGGAGCCTACAGGAGGAGGAGACCGATAGCCATCGGATCTCATACAGAAATCCCAACAGCCATTGGATCAGGAGAAAGCGCACGACGTTAATCCTCAGGAGGATCGTAGAGAAAGAGAACAGATCTGGGCCGTCAGATCTGGAGCGGAAATCCCGTCAGCCGTCAGATCAAGCCAGAACTGCACAGGGTTTAGTAGTCGGGATATCGACACTCGGGAAGTCGGGATTCCTAAGGTTGTAAGAATCAGGACACTTCAAGTCTCGAAATGCGAGAGTTGGTCTCAACCATCCGTTAGTAAGGACACGCGGCAGACATCTAGCACCATCAACATTTTGGCGCATCGGCGTATTGGCAATCCCATGGCAAGACTTCGGGGAATCTCAGGACGAAAATCCTGACATAATCTGAGCCGTCCATCTGAGGGACAGGTGTCGAAGAACAAGCACCCGTCAACATATCGTCAATTGGGAAATCAGAGTTCCTGAGGACAAGAGGAACGGGACATTGGAAGTCTCAAAATCTCGACGAAATCGGGATCGTCCGTTGGAGGGATGCGTGGCAGCGATCGAGCACCGTCAAGGAGAGCCGACAGGGAATTCAAACCATCGGTGTTTGAAGTCAATTGGGATATCGGGGATCCCGGTGACAAGGGATCAATGCATTTCGAAAACACGATCCGTGAAACCCCGATCAGTGGGGGCTAGCTGTCATCACAGCAGAGAAGGAGGACAGAGGCGTAGTGGAGGCCAGTTGTCAACGATCCAGAGGATATCAGAGATCGAGACTTGTAGGTCTCGAATTAGCGAAAGGATCTAGACCGTCCATTGGAGAGGACACGTGGTAGAGATAGGAGAGATCTCGTGAACTCGGGGTTCACATGGTAAAGGCCCAAGTATTGGGTGTAAAAATTCGTGAGGCGCGAGGACGCGAGGCGGAGAATCATTGAGAGATTTGTAGCTGTCAATCTGAGGAGGACAGGTGGCGAGCAATTGAGGGATCTCACGAACTCGGGAGTTCGTTGGAGGAGAGCCCAAGCATTGGGTATCCCAGGTTACGAAGCGGCGAAGTAGCGAGAGAAGGATAGCTGTTGGATCCAAATCGTAGGAGGACCGTTGTATCTGCACATGGGATCATGTATCGGGGCCTCACAAGAAAAGACTCAAGGATTTGGGCGCGGGGATCGCGAGGTTCCGAGAGGTAATACCCCGACAGCTGGAGGTAGTGTGGGCCATAGCGGAGTTCGAGTGGAGTACAGGTGGCACAAACCATCGGAGGATTGACGTCTCGGACATCAAGAGTCGACGGGAAAATTAATCGACCTCGTGAGTAGTGAAGTCGCGAGGTAGAGATACTGCGAGTATCGGCGTCTCGGGTCTCAGGAGTCGAGGAAGGAGTCATTTGATCTCACGAGTGGCGAAATCGCGAGGGAACGAGACCGCGAGTTTCGACATCTCGACGTCTCATGTATCAGAGATTGGAAAGCCGGGCGCTTGGAGTCGCGAGTGACAAGATCACGATAAGCTCAAAAGTCCCGACAAGGAGGGAAGGCCATGGACATGGAGGAAGTGGTCATGTGGCGGAAGCATAGCTAGAGGGGCTAGCGTGCGGAAGGAGCGCATCAGCAAATCGGCATTCGGAGGTTCGAGAGGTAAGAAACTCTCGATAATGGGGATCGCAAAATCCCAAATCCCGATAAGATTTTTCCCGTGGGGAAATTGATCACGGTAAAATGCAGAAGGCCGTGTGGAGGTGAGAAAGGACCTGTGGATCGGGCATTTGACAGGGATTCCACTCAGGAATCTAAAGAGCCGCTTTGGCTCAACAGAAGAGGGAAATTGAGAACGATCCTGTGAGCAAGAGGTCAAGGTGGAGAGACCCTGCGGGGTGATAGAAAGGACCTCTCTGCATCAACCTTGGGAGTCATTGACATCAATGGTGATTTCCCTAGCACTTGTTAACGGTTTCATCAATGACCAGTAATCAAGTGGTTTCTGCCATGTTCGACTTCAGCCCATGTAATCACATGGTTGGATTCGTACTTTGGGCGACGAGATTGAAGACCCTAGATATCATCTTTGTCCAGGTTGCGATGGAGTATGTATAATTTGTGACAAATAGATCCACTGTGTATGTCTCGTAAATATGTCGTCTTGATTTGAAATTTCTCGCATAGATCCACAATGTATTTCGGCGGCTATGCTATATTTTGACGGCATGGATCCACAGTGTATGATTGGTGGCCATGACCCATGTCTATTTTTTCATCAGTCTATGATCTGAGTATGGGAATTCCTACCTCAGAATTGGTATATATGATATTCTGCAGATGCTTGGTTGTTCGCAGGTTTCCGATTAGGTGTGCTCCTAGTTCCCGACACACACATGCAGCTTACAAAGTATTTCGGCTATCACTAGTTCTAACCTCATACTTTGGGGGGCATTCTGTTACCTATGATTTTGGTCGTCATGATGATGTATTGATGATGGTGTACTCAGGCTCTTCATTAGAACTTTCTCCTGAGATAAGTTACCTTCATCTCTTTCCAGAAATCACATTTTTGAGGACTGTTTGCAGGCTGCTAGTATATTTGCCTGCGAGAATGCATGATTCTCGCAGGCTGCCTTAAGCCAGGGTGCGAGACGTTCGCACCGTGTTGAAATTATAGGGTGCGAACTCTTTCTAAAGAAGGGAAAAATATGAATTCTCGAAGCTTCTAGAAGGGAATCTTCTAGAAGGATGAGATGGCATTCGAATGGTTATCCTAGTACTGGATTCCCTGATATTTTGGGATCATTCCTATCTAAGTAACTAATTCATTCTCTCTTATATATTGAGGGAATTCTCATGGAAAAGGTTAAGAAAAGTTAGAAGCAAAGAAGAAAGATTCATTGGAGAATTGGTGAAATAATTGTGTGAAGGACTGATGCTAAAACAACTATGAGACTCCAGCAAGTTCATCCAAAGGAGTTGATCTTTTTCATGCAAGTGAGCAAGTGTGTGTGTGTCAGAGCCAAGGGCCATTGAAAGGAAGTTTGCAACATCAAGGCTCAGGTTGTAATATTTACTTTCCATTAATATGATACAATAATATGTCCCTTTCACATAAAGCTAAGTCCACTTTATTGTATAATTCCTTGATCATATACATAGATTGACTTTTGAATAGATTGTGCTTTCTTCACTTTGGTTGGTTTGTGTTGTCTTGATCTTAGCTGCACAAGAGCACTGGAGTGAAGCGGGAGCAACAAAGATCAAAGGAAGCGATAATAAAGTATGTTCTTTGTTCTTGCCTCCTATTTAATTCAATAGTTGAAATCTAGTGAAAGAGTCATATTCTGTCTTGCTTTGTTCTAGATCCAGGTGGATCTAGGGAGATCGGTTTGTGTCCGCACTTACGGATTTATCCAATAACAGTAGTGTCTGAGCGTCTGCATCGATCACGCGGGGGGGTTAGAGGGCGGAGCATTAGGCACCCCTCGGGGGGTGCAGGGGGGAGGAGACCCCCGCGAGGGTGTTGGGGGGTAGTGCCCCAGAAAAACAAAAATTGGCATCGGGACCGCATTATATTTAGGTGGTTTTTTGGCACATGATTTCTCTACCGATGGTTTTCTATTTCCAGTTAAGGAATTAGGATTTTGGAATAATCCATGTCATTGGGTTAGGGTTTTGGATGCCGCTGGCTCCTATATGTATGTTGTATTGTAAATATTGTAACACAATGAATGAATATAGAATATGTTGGTTTTCCTGTTTTGTGTTTCCAAGGGAAAAATCTCTGTGTAATGTTTGTATTTTCCATTGTATCTTTTTTGTTCTTTTCTGAATATCTGTTTGCAGTAGATATTGTACAAGGTTAGAATTTACATTTGGTATCAGAGTTTTACTGGCTTCAAGGGGACGCCTTTGTGGTCAAGGGTTTGGCTCGGGACTGTGATAAGACTTGTTACAGTGGGAGATCTGCGGTATTTCTTTTCAGGTGAAAAGAAATGGAAAGCAATTCGAATATGGAGATCGAGAAGTTTAATGGGAAAAGTTTTGAGCTATGGAAGCTCAAGATGGAAGATTTGTTGGTGGACAGAGATCAGTGGATTGTGGTAGATCCAGGTACTGCACCTGCAAGAACTTCTGCAGATGACTGGAAAAAGTTAGATCAGAAGGCAAAGAGCACAATCCGACTGTGTCTCTCTGATTCAGTATTACTGAATGTGTCAGAGGAAGCTACAACCAAGGATTTATGGGAAAAGTTGGGGAATTTGTATCAGTCTAAGCCCCCAGTAAATAAACTATTCTTGAGAAAGAAGCTGTATAACCTCAGGATGAGAGATGGAGACTTGGTGGTAGAGCATTTGAACGCCTTCAATACTATGGTAAATCAATTAGTATCTGTTGAGATTAAAATTTCAGATGAAGATAAATGTATTAGTTTTTTGTGTTCTTTACCAGACTCGTGGGATATTCTGGTTGTGGCCATAGGAAGTAATACAACTTCCTTGAAGTTTGAGGAAGTGGTCTCATCTTTGTTGTCGGAGGAGATGAGATGGAAGAATATGGAAGGACATAGAATAGACGCATTATTTGCAAGAGGACGTTCCCAGGAAAGAAACAGATTCAATTTATCAAGTGGGAGATCTAAGTCTAAGGGTAGATCTAAATCTCCCAAAAAGTTTGTAAGGGTATGTTGGAGATGTGGGAAAGAAGGGCACTACAAGAAGCAGTGTAGATCCAAAGTTGAGAAAAAGAAGGGATCTGAAGAATCTTCTTTTATAGAAGAAAAGATCTCCAAGGAAGAAGGACAGGATGTGTACTTGGCCTCTTCAAGTACACATGTGGATCATGAGGCATGGTTGAATGACTCTGGTTCATCCTTTCATATGACTCCCCATAGGGAGTAGTTCTGCGAATATGAAAGGTATGATGGAGGTAATGTTTTCTTAGGTAATGATTCAACAACCAGAATCATAGGAAGAGGAAGGGTCAAGTTGAGGCTCATAGATGGAAGGATTAGAACACTGCCTAGTGTTCTGCACATCCCAGGTATGGCCAAAAATTTGATTTATGTAAGAAAAATGGAAGATGCAAACGTAAAGAAAATATTTGAAAAGGAAACCTGCAGGATGGTTCGAGGAGAAATGGTTTTGATGAGGGGAGTTCAGTTTGGAACTCTGTATAAGCTGCTAAGAAGCACTATTAATGATGGTTTAATAGCTCCATTGTTCCTGATATTTAATTTGAAGAAGAAATAACTCCTACAGTCTCTGGAGAAAAGGTTATGTTGTGGCATCAAAGACTGGGGAATATCGGAGAGAAGGGTCTTCGACTACTACACGGTAAAGGTATGGTTGAAGGTATGTCTAATTTCTCTCTGGATTTTGATTTCTGTGAACATTGTCTATATGGGAAGCAGAATCGGGTAAGATTCAACTTCGGTGCAATGAGGGCAGAAGGAATTTTACAGCTAGTTCACAGTGATGTTTTTGGACCTGTGATGATCCCATCATTGGGAAAATTTGTGTACTATGTCTCATTTATAGATGACTTCTTAAGGAAAACTTGGTTATATTCCCTCAGGAAGAAATCTGAAGTCTTTGACAGGTTTAAAGAGTTTAAGGCTCTTGTTGAGAATCAAACAGAGAAAAGAATTAAGTTGTTGAGGACAGATAATGGTGGAGAGTTCTACAGAAATAAATTTGAATAATTATGTAAGAAGTGCAGTATAGAAAGGTAGAAGACTACTCCATATACACCTCATCATAATGAAGTTGTAGAAAGGATGAACATGACGCTAATGGAAAAAGCAAGGTGCATGTTCAGTGGTGCCGGGTTAGGGCAAGAATTCTGGGCAGATGCAGTGGGTACTGCATGTTACCTGGTCAATAGATCACCCTCATCAGTGTTGGACTACAAGAATCCACAAGAGGTATGGACTGGTAAGGAACCTTCTCTCACACATATCAAGTTTTTTGGCTGCAATGTATATGTTCATGTTCCAAAGGAAAACAAGAGTAAGCTGGATAAGAAGGCTAAAAAGTGTATCTTTATTGGATATAAAGATGGTCTCAAAGGTTATAAGCTTTGGAACCCAGAAACTAAGAAGGTAGTGTATAGACGAGATGTGGTATTTAGAGAAATGAAGGATGTTGTTAAACAGGAAGTCCTACCAAGTAAGGAAGAACTAGAGAAGACATAGTTTGATTTAAAGGATGATGAATCAGACTCTACAGAAGAACATGAATCAGAAGAAGAAGATCCTCATACTCCAGTATTGAAGAGATCGGATCGAGAAAGAAGGCTACCAGAAAGGTATAGTCCATCTGATTTCTGTTCAAATTTTGCTTTGTCTATTACTGATGATGATCCTAGAACTGTTAGGGAGGCAGTGGATTCAGAGGATCGAAATCTCCAGAAAAGGGCCATGGAAGGAGAGTAGGAAGGTCGTCGCGAAGGGATGAGATGCCTTTGAATTTTCATGTCACATTATAGTCGTTTGACAAATGGGAAGTGGTTTTTTTCGGACCAATTAATTCATCAGTGAGGAGAACAAGATCCAGATACATAATTACCGTGACAAACTACTTAACAAGATGGATAGAGGCATAACTATTTACATATTGCAACACAAAGACAACTACACGATTCTTGTTTGAGAACATAGTTACAAGGTTTGGGTGTCCTAAAGTACTTATGAATGATTAGGGGACTAAATTTTTGAACAAGACAATTGCATTATTGACAAAAGAGTTCTAGATATAGCATCGAAAGGGAACTTCATATCACCTGCAAGAAAATGGAGCTATGGAGGCCTTCAATAATATACTGGAGAATGCATTGACCAAGGTTTTCAATGTAGGACGAGATGATTGGGACTTAAGAATCCCTGTAGTGTTATGGGCCTATAGAACTACATGCAAGAAGTTGATATTTTAGACACCTTTTAGATTAGTTTATGGATAGGAAGCAGTAACACCCATGTAGTTTCCTATACCGAGTTCGCAAATTGTTGTGATGGAATACCTTATGGATTCCGGTGCAATAGAATAAAGACTATCACATTTACTAGTATTAGAGGAAAATCGATTTACTGAAGGATTCCATCAGCAAGTACAAAAGGCACATGAAAAAGCATGGCATGGTATACACATCAAGCAAAATAAATTCCATATAGGATATCTAGTACTAATATATGAAAGTAAGTTCTTACAGCACCCAGGAAAGTTCAGGATGCACTAGCTAGGGACATATGTGGTCAGATCGTGGAAGGACTAGTGAATGGGAGTTGACTAAAATTGTGCAGGGATGGTCATCCTTCCACACACTAGGGAAGATGAACAAGTTAACTTATATCATAGTGTACTATAGGAAGAAAAGAAAGAAAAAGAAAGAAAAAGAAAGAAAAAGCAAGTAAAACAGGAAAAAGAAAGAAAAGGGTTAAGGAAAGAAGTTGAAAATTGAGAAGTATAAGAAGTTAAGGTTAGCAGGTAAAGAGGAAAAGCAGAAAAATGTCACAGAAGAAAAATATGAAGGCAGAAGGACACACATACAAAGGAAGCAATATTTCACAGAAGGAAGATATCGCACAGAGAGATGGGATTGCACATATGACAACTAAAAGAAATTAAGATAGTCCATGATGGGACATGCAGTAAAGAGATACCATGACGATGAAGTAGTGGTGTCGCGTAATAATAAATGTAGGTGATCATGACAGATTACAGAATCGAATGGAGAATTCATAGAAAAAAAAAATTAATGGAGCATTAAAGTAGGTAATGATTAACACCCATTAGTGGATTATATGGAAAGTTTAGGCGTGAAAGGAAATTAAAAATTGGCAATGAGGTATAAAAGCATGAAAAGGGCCAACAAGGGAAGTTTATTGTCAATAATATTTTTCATACAGAGCCAAGTTTTAGAGTCGAATATATAGAGCCAAAGTTTCAGAGATGAAGTTCAAAGTAGAGTTATAGAGCACCAATCGCAAAAAAAGATGGTATCACCAAAAGCAGCAGGAGCATCAGCACCAGTACCAAATAAACTGCACGATCATCCTACAACACCATCGGTAGTAGAAGAGACACATGAGGAATCATCCTTAGCATAAATATTCCCCATGGATTATATCCTTCCGAGAAATCTGTCAGCAGAGCATGTCCATTTACAGAAGGATGCAAAGTACCCATTAGTAGAGCCATCGATTCCATAGGGATTCATTGTGGAAGGGGATATGTTAGGTCTAATACCAACTCTAAAATTTTCTTACCATGACATCACAGACAAAAATAAGTTCCCAGAGCTAGTACCTAGCAAGTTCCTAAGGAATTTAATCAATTTTGAGACTCATATGATACTCATCGAGCCATAGGCGTGGTATAGGAGTGATTAAGGGATTTTTACCTTGCGATCGTGAGTCATAATCACAACAGAGAAAAACCAAGTGAAAGAGACAACAGTCTCCCCTCAGTGCACCTTTTTCTCTTGTTTGATGTCGATCCCCGCTCCTATCTATCAAAGATTTCACGATCTTCTATTGGAATCAACATGCAATATAGATATAATACTAGGGCTATGACGAAAGTAGTTATACAAACAAAATCATGTGCATGTTATGTGTCATATTCAAAGTAAGCGTAAAGATAAATCTACATTGAAGAAAAATATGGGGGAAAACAAGCTCTTTTATTATCAACAAGTGGAAAAGATAAGTTACGACCTTGTCCAGCCTTAGGCACCATCTTGAAGCCTCAACTCAACCGAAATGGACTTCTCTCAATGAATCAGATAGGGATAAAGAGACACCCTATAGTCACATAAAAGGAGAAAGAAGCTCTAGAAAAGGATTTTCCAGACTAAGGGGATGTTTCTCAGAGAGTTATAGGGAAAGGAGGCTTGCTAGATGTTGTCATCATAACTTTGCATCAATGGACTTGTCCTCTTCTTATCCCTCCATGTTTGTTTTATATATTCCCAAAGAGGTATGGGGAGTTGAATTTTGTTGTGTACGGGCAAGGGTCATTGGGAAACGATCCCAACAAAAAAACCCACCCGAAAACATGAGATTATTTTATTTTTCACCAAAAATGAGGGCATCCGCGGGTTGCAGTGAGGAAAGGAACGGATGTACGCGTGTCGCACTAGGGAAAATCATGGATATGCTCTTAAAGAATGTGTTTTAGATGATTATTGAGAGGAATTTTAGGGAAAATTCTAGTGAGCATCGGGAAAATGGTTAGGCCATGGCACAAATGCATAGGTGTGGCATTTTTTGCTATAACATATGCCCCCTAATGTGTGAGGTCAGAAGGGAAAAATGATGGCCGAAATACATTATGAAACTTTGATAGGTGAGGATGCATCAAAGTATCAACAGAGGCTCCTAATCAACTGATCAAAAAATCAATAACTATCAGCAAAGATCAAGCAAGACTTTTGTTTCCCAAGTCGAGCATACCCATGCTCAAAAATGATAAATCATGGCCACCAATACAAATACACTGCGGATCCATGGTACATATGAAATTATGACTAATGTTCGTGGCCATGAATAATACATAGTGGATCCATGTGATAAATATAAATTAGCAAGCCCGACGAAGAAGAATACACAATGGATCCGTGTCAAAGTAGGTCATAGCCAAAAATAGATACACAATGGAGCTATGTCTCAAGATCAAGAACAAAGGATATTTGGAATCAAGAGAATGAACAAACTGATCCTCTGCAAGTACCAATGTCTGTGAGATGTCACCATATGAGTCAAGAAGGAGCACAAAATAGGTGGCACTCATACTTCACCCAAAGTATTCACAAAGATCTGTCGTGGTACAAGTATACACTATGTGAATAGATGAGTCAAACTTGAACACAATGAGACATTGTTTGATTACCGGTCATTGATGTATACCATTAAAAAACACGAGAAAACCCATTGATAATGATGATGGGATTCAAGGTACCATGGTACTATCTAACAAGTAAATAAATGAGCTGGCGTAGAACACCTGGTAGAAACTATTGAGCAGGTGCCATTTATGTATTCCCACTGTTAATAGTGAGGGAACCTACCACTGATAACTGTAAGCCCCAAGGTACTAAACATATCTCTAGATCCCTCTCCCAGAGCAATATGTGTCGAAGTCTATGGGAGGGAACCTATTGGAAGGAAGGAATTAGGGAATCCTCCACCATCCAACACGAGGGGTGGAAAAAGGCCAAATATTAGGAAGAGATCGGATGAAGAGACTGACACTTGTGATGATGAGACTTGACTTGGGAAGGTCGACTTGAAAGGTCAAAGGATAATTGCAAATATATTGACATAGGTTGAAAACTTTCCCTTGAACATAAGCAGGACACATTATGTGAATTGGGAAACATGACTATAAACTGAGATACAATTGTGACACATGAGGCATCAACAAACGATCCATATAGTTGGAAGAATAACTAAGCAGGGGAGAAAAAAATCAAAGTGAGAAAAAGTCTCCTAAAGCCATACTAAACCCAAAATGATGAGATACTAACTCAAGATTGTGCTTTGTTCAAGGGCGACAAGACTGTTGCCAAACAAAGAGAGATGTTTTCCCATTCTTTTTGGTTTATTTTTTCTTTTTTTCTTTTTCATGTTATATAAGCTTGAAAAAGAATAAAAGAATTATTATTGTACAATGGAGGAAGTGAGTGTTGTGGGCAAGAAAACTAGCTCTAGAGCACAAGGAACATACCTATGCTCAATTCAAGGAAAGCCTGTGCAAGATAAGGACACTCAGAGAATGTTCACTCCATGGATAAGGTATCAAGTCGCAAGGGCATAAATTGCAAGGCTAAGAGATAATAGGAATGCATAGGAAATTGGTACAACAAAAACATGTTGAAGCTGACATTAGGCCTAAAAGCATGAGTAGTCAAATATGCATATGCAAATACGACTCAAATTTTGGAAGTAAAATTCTCATAATGGTCTTTTTCGTAATTTTAGTCTCCAAGGATCGAAAAAGAATAAAATCATACCAAGGAGAAATTTTTTGGTCACGGTAGGGATGGAGTATTCCTTTTTTTGTACATAGTCCAATCGGTCCAAAAAAGGGTTAAACTTATACCAAAAGGAAGCCTCTTCAAAACCTTTTTAACGAGTGTGACAAAGACAAGATCACTCGACTATATTTTCAATTTTAAGGAGTCTAAAAAGAGCTTAACTATGGAATCCCTTGTCCTTTTTTGTAAATTTAGTCCCCTGAGCTCGAAAAAGTATAAAACACAACTTAGGAGAACTCTTCTAGCCCACATAATAGAGTATTCCTTTTTCACAATTAGTCTTGTCCAGTTCGAAAAAGGGGTAAACTTGTGTTAGATAGACATTCCTTCAGATACATTTAACGAGTGTACAAGGAACAATGTCACTCGGCAATATTTTAAATTTTAAGGACTATAAAAAGAGATTAACTATGGACTCTGTAATTTTGTTGAGGAGCAACATGTAAGGTAGGGGTCCCATGGGAAAATGCCAGAACGAGAGAGAGTAAGAAGTATGAAGTACAAACGCAAACTCATGGTGGGACTAACCAGGACTCCCGAGCCTAAGAAGAAGATTGCAGCATGAGCGCCAAAATGAAAAAGGATTCTATACTAGAGCGCCCAAGGAAGGTAGGGTCTACCATCAACCGAATGATGTTTTAAGCAGAGAGAAAGGTTTCACCATTCATTGATGGGGTTGACACTAGGTTTAGACAGTAATGGAAATTGATAATGCAACAATTTGAGTGAAATGCACCCTAACCTAAATGTCAGTTATAAACACATCACCTGCCCAGAGTCTTGTAAAAGACTCTACCAATCAATGATAAAGGTATCGGAGAAAAAGTCCCAAGACCTCCAAAAACAATGATAATGCTACAAAAATTGATCATTAGTTGAAAATTTGGAGAAAATCAGGAAACTTTAGGAAGTGGGTTTTTCAAATTTTAATAAAAAATGATATATTTACCCATTTACCATTCCATTTTTACCATTTCACCCAAATAATTACCAAAGAAACAAAAACCTTTGGATAGAAAATCGAGAAAACGAAGAGTTTGGAGAAACTCCACTACTTTCCACCTTCAACAAGTAAGTATCCCATCCTTATCTTGCATTTCAATCCTTCATTCTATCAACTTTTTAAAAAATTCAAGCTTAAAGTCACTTTAAAATTCATGAACCTGCACATCAACGAGCTACCTTAAGGAAACTCACAGATGTCCGCAGCTGGTGGAAACACCAGTCAAGGATATCCACCACTTTTCTAAAGAAAGGGTGTGGATGCACAAAAAGGAAATTGAAAAATCAAAAACTAACTCAAAAACGTTTTGGAAAATGACAGGATGCTCATTCTCTGGAGAGAACGTGAACACGAAGAGGTGGATCGATTAGTGTTCGATAACGATGAGGCCAAACAAGATCTACATTCTTGCGACATGTCCAAGTTTTTCCAAGTTGGTGGCATGAGAGCACAAAGGAGATTAATAAATATCTGAATTGACTACTGGAACCCAAATGCCAAGGCATTCATGCTTGCTGGACATTCTTTGACCATTATGGTTGAAGACATTTACTTCATCACCAGTCTATCGAGGAGAGGGGATGTAACACCCATGTTTCCCTCAACTTGTAATTAATCGTTAATTATGATTACCATGCTAAGGCATGTGAACAATGTAAATGTATTATTGTTTAGATTGTCAATGACTAATTGTGGGGGTGAAGCCTTAAAGTACTATCCATGATATCACTAGAGGAAAGAGTGAGGAAAATGTGGAGAGGTTTCATTAGTTCAAATGACCCAAATTCCCTTTGCTGAGATAATAAGCCTCATCCAGATCCCAAGTAGAGGAATCAATTAATGAAGGAAGGACTGTTGGTTGAATACTCAACCACCCCCATGAATGGAAGCATGTCCTCACTGAAGAATGTCAGCCCGAAGTACCGTAGGGTCTGGCAGATCAGGATGACCCAAGTTTCCTTCTGCAAGATACCAGATATAATAAATATGCAGAACATAAATAAAATGTTAGAAATGGAAGAATAACAATAATATATCCAGCATAATCTCCACAATAACACATAAATGATATAAGAACAACAACATGAATAGCACTTTGATTCAAAAAGAAATGTTCACAGGCCTCTTCGAGGGGGGAACCTCCAATCGAGCAGGGCTCTGTTATAATAATCTCCAAGCTAGGGTTTTCATACCCTCGACCCTTATTAATACTAAATATTTCTATCAAGAGAAGCATCTAGAGGAATATCCTTCTAGAAGCGGAAGCTTCTATTAGGTCTTCTTACATCCACCTTATTCTATTTTATTGAAAGGCCTTATTAATATTGACCTTTATTACATCTGAATATATTAATCTACCTATGTGCAGGTTAGGACCCTAACATGTCCGTCCCCTTAAAAACAGTCTTGTCGTCAAGGCTTGAGATGAGGAAACTGCTGCAAAATGGTAGTTGGTTCCCAAGTGGCATTTGCTGGATTCGTATCTTTCCACTGGACTAGCACTTCCTTGATGGTTCTCTGACGTAGGTGACGCTCACGTTGGTCCAAAACTACTTCTGGCTGTAGCCAAATGGATCCTTCTTCAGCTAACTCGGGAAGGTTGGTTTGAATTTGGCACCTAGTTCCAATCACCTTCTTTAAGCATGAAACATGGAAAACTGGATGTAGCTTCGACTGACTGGGCAGAGCTAACTGATATGTGACTTGTCCCACACACTTGAGAATTGTATAAGGACCATAAAATTTGGGTGCTAGCTTCTGACAATGCTCGGCCTTGAGGGAAGTTTTCTTGTATGGTTGCAGTCGCAGAAACGCCTGATCCCCTTCTGCAAATTGACATTCAGATCGACCTTGATCTGCTTGTTGCTTCATGCGATTTTGTGCCATGACCAAGTTCTCTTTAAGGGTACGAAGAATATCCTCTCGAACTGTAAGTGTTTGGTCAACCGCCTAGACCTTTGAGGTACCCGGTAAGTATGAGAGAACTGAAGGTGGCTTCTATCCATATACCACTTCAAAAGGAGTCATGCGAGTAGCTGTATGGTAGGAAGTGTTGTACCACCATTCGGCTAGGGGTATCCATTGACCCCACTGATGTTGTTTTTTGGAAGAAAAACACCTCAGATATGTTTCCAAACACTTGTTGACAACTTTTGTTTGACCATCAGTCTGGGGATGATAAGCTATGATGAGATGCAATTGGGTTCCCTGGAGCTTAAACAGTTCTTGCCAACAATTGCTTGTGAAAGTTGGGTCACGATCAGAAACAATAGAGTGTGGCATACCATGAAGCTTGAAGACCTGGTCCATGAAAAGTTGAGCCACCATGGATGCAGTAAATGGGTGTTGAAGAGCGCAAAAATGAGAATACTTGGAAAGGCAATCCACAACCACCATTATGACTGATTTATTCCCTGATTTGGGTAAGCCGGTAATAAAGTCCATAGAGATATCCTTCCAAATAGCCGGTGGAATCGGAAGTGGTTGTAGTGTGCCCAGAGATTTGACTGTTTCTCCCTTGTTGCGTTGACACACCTCACATTCAGCTACAAAATTACGGATGTCCTGTTTCATACCATCCCAGAAAAAAGAACGTTTGACTCTGTCATATGTTTTGGTGAACCCTGAGTGCCCCGCTATGGGTGTATCATGAAGCTCGGAAAGTACCATGGATTTAAGCTTTGATTGTTTACTTAAATACAAACGGCCTTTGTATCGAAGCTCATCCAGGAGCCAAGAGTACCCTGGGGGAGTCGGAGCCTTGGTATGCAATTGCTGGATCAGATGTGAACTTTTGGGATCTTGAAGCCATTCCTAGCGCACAGCTTGGAGCTAATCGGGTACAATGAAGGAAAGAGAAAAAAGGGATCCTTCTTCTTCATATTTTCGAGACAGTGCTTCCGCCACTACATTGTCTTTTCCCTTCTTGTAAATGATCTCATAATCATAACCAAAGAGCTTAGTCACCCATTTTTGTTGCTCCTGGGAGAAAATGTGTTGTTCCAGAAAGTACTTGAGGCTTTGATGGTTGGTCTTGATTTGGAAGCATTGCCCCAAGAGATAAGGGTGCCACAGCTCAACGACATGTAGAATAGCCAACATTTCCTTTTCATAAATGGGTTTGCTTAGATTCCTTTCAGACAGTTGCTTGCTGGTGAAGGCCAAAGGTCGACCCTCTTACATAAGGAAAGCACCGATTCCTTTCCCTAAGGCATCACATTCCAACACAAAGGTCTTTGTGAAATCGGGAAGGGCCAGAACCGGAGTGGCGCACATGGCCGTCTTCAAGGTTTGAAAATCTTGAGCCGCGGCTGGAGTCCAAGTGAAAGAGTTATTTTTGAGGAGAGTAGTGAGAGGTGCTACAATCTTTTCGTAGTTTCTAACAAACTTGTGATAATACCCTGTTAAGCCCAGAAATCCACGCAAGATTTTGAGAGTCTTTGGGTGCGGCCAATCTTGCATAGCTTCAATCTTTTTTGGATCCGCCATGACGCCATCCTTTCCAACCATATGACCCAATTATTCTACTTCTCAGGCACCAAAAGCACATTTAGACTGTTTCAGGAAAATTTGGTGCTGGGAGAGAAGATGGAGAACTTGATCCACATGAGTAATATGGTCGGTCTAGGTTTTTCTATAGATAAGGATATCATCAAAGAAAACTAAAACAAAATGACAGAGAAAGGGACATAAGACATGATTCATGAGGCTTTGGAAGGTGGAGGGGGCATTACACAAGCCAAAGGGCACGACCAAAAACTCATAGTGGCCCTCATGAGTGCGAAAGGCCATCTTGGGAATGTATGCCTCTTTCATACGTATCTGGTGATAGCCCGAGTGAAGATCAAGTTTAGTAAAGAATTGGGCACCACTCAATTCATCCAGGAGGTCATCAATGACAGGAATGGGAAATTTGTCTTTAATGGTCAGTTTGTTGAGGGCACAGAATTCATGACACATTCTCCAAGAACCTTCTTTCTTCAGGACCATGACTACAGGAGAAGAGTAAGGGCTCGTACTAGGGTGGATAACGCCTGCATTAAGGAGTTCCTAGACCATTTTCTCAATTTCATTTTTTTGTGAGAAGAGGTGGAGATATGGGCGGATATTGGGAGGAAGGCTTCCGGGTACAAGGGGAATGGAATGATCATGAACACTGCGGGAAGGAGGGAGGCCTTGGGGAGTGGAAAATACCATTTGATGTTTAGAAAGGAGAGCTTGGAGGTCATGCGACACCGGGGGTTTTTCTGTTGCTTGAATGGCATGGAGTTGGGCAATGACACCAGAATGACCTTTTTTTGAGAAGCTTTTCCATGCGATCGGAACTAATGACCTAAGGGGAACCAACAGTGATACCTTAGAATTTATACTGGTGGCCTTCTTGGTCGAATTGCATGGTTAATGCCTTAAAATCCATGAGAATGGGACCCAAAGTTCTTAGCTAGTATGCACCCAACACAATGTCACAACCACCCATGTCGATAGAAAACATATGGGATTTTAGGTGGTAGTCACTGATTTGGAGACGCACATTTTCACAGCGCCCTCCACATTTCATGGAACCACCATTGGCAATCATGATTTGGAAATTTTTGACAGCATGGATGTAGCAATGAGTTTCTTGGGAAATGCGGTGATGAATAAAATTATGGGTTCTTCCACTATCAACCAGGATGATGAACTTCCGATGCTTGATGTAACCTATTAACTTGAGGGTTTGGGGAGCGGAAAATCCAGTGAGAGCATTGAGGGAAATGACGGGTTCTACTTCGGGAGGGTCTGAGGGAGGGGTTATGTCAGTGATTTCAGGTGACTCAGACACAAGGGGAGTTTCAACATCCTCTTCTAAAATGTCCTCAGAGATGGCCATAAAAAGATTTTGTTCCTAACACTTGTGGCCCGAGAAATATTTTTCATCACAATTATAACAAAGGCCTTTGAGTTGGTGTTCATCCATTTCAGCCCTGGTCAATTTTTGGATTTTTAATGGTGCGGAGGGAGTATTGGGAGTGACGGGTTTAGGGAGAGGGATAAAGGAGGGTTTTCGGTTTTGAGATGATACAACCTGTTGTGCTTATTTATCTCTTTTAGTAGCCTCCACCCAAGTCGAGGGTCAAGCCATGAGGACATGGGCCCGGATCTCCTCCTTGAGGCCACTAATAAAAAACTCTCGAAAGAAAGAATCAGTCATGCCCTCTGTTCGAAAAGCCAGGCGTTCAAAGGAAGCTATGAAGTCTTCTATTGTTTTGGATTGTTTCAACTTTGTCAAATGGCCCAAATGATTGGTGTCCGTGTCAAAGCATTCATAAAGCTCAGTCACAAATTGGGTCCAAGCAATATACCCTTGACGGGAAGTTTTTCTCCATTGCCACCATTTTCAACGTTCTTGATATAGATGGAGAATACCATATCGGAGTTTGGCCAAGTCATCTGTAATGCCATATAAAGAGAAATAATGTTCCATTTGGGTTACCCAACCAGTGGGGTCCGAGCCATCAAATTTGGTCACGTCCACCCGCGGAAGGAATATGTCATGTTGAAAGTGATGGGACTGAAAGGTATGGGAATGGGAGGAAGTTTCTCCTTCATTCTTTGGAGGGGCTTCAAAGAAATGGTCATCTGTAGGGATCTTCAGTTTGGTGCAGAGTGATGCAAAGATAGATTCAAGCTGGGTGGTCAGTTCGTGTTTGACTTCCTCCATGGAGGACTGCATGGTTGTATTTATGGTAGCATGGATGGACGAATCGATGGAGGCAACAGTAGCACTGAGTTGTTTCACTTCTTTTTGGGTTTCTAGGAAACCAGATTGCATGGTGTTGAAGTGAGCTTCCAGGTCTTGGCTACGGGTATGGGCCATGAGGATGGGTGAACTGAAAAGGGGCAGGCGGGGTCAAAAATTTTGTCAAAAAATTATATGGATGAATGTTATAAGGGCGGAGAGATGAATCCAATGGAATAGGTCTCAAATAATGGTGAAAAAATTTCTAGACTTTTTTTTTTCACACCTGCGGAGTTATACTCCGGTCTGAAGAATACTGCAGTGATGAAATCCCCAAATGCTTAACCAAAAAGAGATGTGTATTTACTTGGCAACCCAAACACAGTTGCGCGATAATAGATCTGGTCTGTTTTTAATTTGTTTATGTTTCTGTCCCTCGAGGGTTAGATATTCAAGGGTTCTACAGATAAGGGTTTGCCCTATGCTATAGCTCTCTGATATACGTGCGGGGTATAATAGTAGTACTCGGCCCAATATCTCAGGGCACTAACTAAGGAGGATAGACCGTACCCTTAGCCATACTACCCGACTACTCATGTACTAGAGAGTATCTTCCCAAGTGTTGTTCTCGGTGGCACTATAGTAGTCCGGAAACCGATAGGTTTATCTAAAGAGGGCTTCAGGAAATCTAGGCCGATCCGTACACAGGTTCTATCTGATGCACTACCACTCGAAGGGGTATCAACATGGGTTACAAGAGTGGCCAACATATGTGTGCTTAAGAACCACTTGTATTTCCTGCGCGTATGAATTCCTCAACCGCGGGTTTATGCGGGTAACAATAGATCTCTGTGGTTTAAAGATGCCGGAATACGTCTCTACCCTAAAAAAAAAATTCCCACAATTTCTGCCAAGGAAAGTGCTCTAATACCACTTGCAAGAAACCAGATATAATAAATATGTAGAACAGAAATAAAATGCTAGAAATGGCAGAATAACAGTAATATATCCAACATAATCTCCACAATAACACAGAAATGATATAAGAACAACAACATAAATAACACTTTGATTCAGAAAGCAATGTTCACAGGCCTCTTCAAGGGGGCAACCTCCAATCGAGCAGTGCTCTGTTACAATAATCTCCAAGCTAGGGTTTTCATACCCTCGACCCTTATTTATACTAAATATGTCTATCAAGAGAAGCATCTAGAGGAACATCCTTCTAGAAGCGGAAGTTTCTATTAGGTCTTCTTACATCTGCCTTATTCTATTTTATTGAAAGGCCTTATTAATATTGACCTTTATTACATCTAAATATATTAATATACCTATGTGCGGGTTAGGACCCTAACACCTTTTGACAGAAGGAACATGATAGGTCGAGAACCATCCTGGGAAAAAGATATACATAAAATAGAGAAAACGAGAAGAGGAGGGGGGAGGAAGAGAAGAGAAGGGAAGGCTCTACAGAGAGGAGGAGAAACATTAGACAAGAGTGCATGAACAGAGGAGAACAAATAACCCAGATATGCAGAATAAAAGAGGAAGGTCATGAGCTTGATGCTAAGGAAGGATGTGATAAACCTCATAGGGATTCTATGAAAGAGAAAGGATATCCAAGTAATGGAAAAACTTTCCCTGGTGATATCATGTCTTGGACGGGGGTGGCCAAAGTGCTAAGAATGGATTCCTCTAAGCCTATGGTTGGGTAGAAAGGAGAACACACACAGTCAGTTAGTTGGCTGCAACCTGTAATAGATAAGTATTCTCATATCCTGTGTAATTGAACTGTAACTGTAAATTAAAGTTGGATATCATGTGAATGTTTCAGGGATGTGCATGTTTTCTTGATGATTAGAATGTGTCCCTTTATATTTTCTTGATTATGTATTTAATAAATTAAGGAACTATATGGTTTGTACATGTAAATGCTCTAGCCCTGTAGTGGCTCAAGTTTAAGCAAATAAACTGTGAGTTTGTTGACCTCGGGCATAGTTTCCCATAAGCATGTCAATATTCCCCACTATTTTGAGTCTCCTAGGAGAAGGAGTCTTTTAATCTCAGGAGAAAGAGTACAAAGCACACGCTGACACCTAATTCTTTCAAAACTCACGAAGCTCAGGAAGGATAGCGAGATTTAAGTCTTGAAAGGGAAGATTCTTTCGTTTGGAAGATGAGCAGATGAGATCCATTTAGGAGGATCCAAGTTTTTTATCGACCGTTGGATTTGGAGAAGGAGCAAAGGTATTAACTCCTCGACTCCTTCAGTCTTCGCGAGTTCGGTGAATCTTGGTATTTTTCGTAAGGGATACGGATCCTCCGAAGTCCCGTAGCCTAAAATTAATCTGGAACATACATCTAAGGATGCTCGAGAACTATCCCAACCGTCGAATCTACGATACAGTCATCCCTGTGTTGAACTTTTCAGGAGGACAGGGGTGTTGTAATATCAAAACCCTTGAAGGCTGGAGTATCGAAGTAATGTGGACCATGGATCTAAGGATTTTTCGGGACCCCTCTCGGTCATTTGATCGAGGCAATATATGTGTCATGTTGAGAGCACATGGGGATCCATGTGTCAAGTGAAGGCATTGCCATGTGTGGAGGACATGTGGCAGGATATTCCAGGGGTCCCGAGGTTTGACACTCCAGAGGAATTTAGACGAGATTTTTCAAAGTGTGAAGACTCCCAAAGTCACAACTAGTAGAGTAAATCACAACCTTCCATCGTTAAGGACACGTGTTGCTAGATCCTGTAGTCCGGAGGTTTGACACTCCGGTGAAATTTGGACGAGATTCTTCAAGGCGTGAAGACTCCCAAAGTCATGAATGGTGGAGTAAATCTTAGACGTTGACATGCAAGGAACGCGTGCTTCCATATCCTTTATTTTGGAGAATTGGCACTCCGAGGGATTTGAGGTGTGGTGTTTCAATAAGCTCTGAAGCCCGAAGTGAAGAGATTCATCGATACGAGGACGCTTCGGGACTTTTCTTGGACATTAGATCTAGGATGTGGTCAGTCTGACGCTGACCAAATCTAAAATAAAAGAGGAGTTTGCATCGAAAAAATCATGAACGTCGAAGTTAAGAATTAATGTGAGTCATAGATTCATAGAACTATGTGTACGCATATTGAACGTGAGATCAGAGGGTTTGGAAGGTTGTCAGTCCAAGGTGACAGGGTTTGCTGACGTCAACTAGGGTGATGTGGACCCATGATTAACGTGCCACATGTCATCAAGATATGGATGTTTTGCAGACCTCTTATGCCTATTAGAGCATGACACATGTCACCCCCTAATGAGGACACATGTCACCTCTGGCCTTTGATGTGTGTCAGCATCTAGCTCATGCCCTCCTGGCCAATGTGGTTGGTGATGCGATCGAGAATTCGGGAGTTCAGAGGATTTGGGGTGTAGTATCATAGAGGAACATTCAACCTAGAACGTCGAATGTCAAAGTTCAATGTAGAACACCGAACGTCAAACACTGACATTCAACATAGAACGTCGAATGTCGAACATGGAACGTTCAAATGCCAAACGTAGAATGTCGAACACAAAACGCTGACATTCAATGTAGAACGTCGAATGTCGAACACTGGTCACCAAAAGGCCAAGGCCACATGGAGAGATTTAGGGACTTCAGGGAGTATGTGTGCAGTAAGAAAAGGGGCGTTTAGTGTTGAATGCCGAAGACTCCAACTAATAATGCCCGAATAACTTTAGGAACTCGGATTAGATCCTGACAACAGTCATTGGAAAGATATGGGTGAGAAGAAGAGGATGAAGACCTCAAAGACATGATTTGAGATTATTAGAATAAGAAAAATATTGATTCCCCATCCCTAGAAAGAGTATTTAGGGGTTGGGTGTGTTACAAAGTGGAAGAAGAGAAGATCAGGGGAGGATCTGTAGAGAGGAGGAGAAACATTAGACAAAAGCACATGCATAGAGGGGAACACACGACTTGTATATGTAGAAGAAAAGAGGAAGGATGTGAGCTTGATGCTAAGGAAGCATCTGATAAACCTTGTAGGGATGCTATGACAGAGAAATGATCTCTAAGTAATGGCATAAATTTCCTTGGTGATATCATGGCTTGGTACGGGGGTGGCTAGAGCGCTAAGAATGAATTCCTATGAGCCTATGGTTGGGTGGAAAGGAGAACACCCACATTCAGTTAGCTGGCTGCAACCTGTAATAGATAAGTATTCTCATATCCTATGTAATTGAACTGTAACTGTAAATTAAAGTTGGATATCCTGCGAATGTTTTAGGGATGTGCATGTTCGCTTGATGATCATATTGTGTCCCTTTATCTTTTTTTGATTTTGTATTTAAGAAAGTAAGGAACTATATGGTTTGTACATGTAAATGTTCGAGCCCTATAGTGGCTCAAGTTTAAGCAAATGAACTGTGAGTTCGTCGACCTTGGGCATAGTTTCCCATAAGCATGTCAATACTCCTAGCTATTTTGAGTTTCCTGGGAGAATGAGTCTGTTGAGCTCAGGAGAAAGAGCGCAAAGAGTGCGTTGGAGCCCAGGTCTTTCAGAACTGATGAAGCTTAGGAAGGATAGCGAGATTTAAGTCTCGAAAGGGAAGATCCTTTCATTTGGAAGACAAGTGGACAAGATCCGTTCGGGAGGATCCAAGGTCTGTCTCGACCATTCGATTTGGAGAAGGAGCACATGTATTAGCTCCTCGAGTCCTTCAGTCTTCACGAGTTAAGTGAATCTTGGTATTCGTTGTAAGGGAGATGGATCCTCCGAAGTGTCAGAGCCCGAAGTCAATATAGGTCATAGATATGAGGACGTCTGGGAACTATCCCATCCATTAGATCTATGATACAGTCAACCTAACATTGACCACTTAGGGACAGGGGTGTTGAAATGTCAAAACCCCTGAAGGCTGAAGTAGCGAAGTAATGTGGACCGTGGATCTATGGATCCTTCGGGACCCCTCTCGAATGTTCGATCGAGGGAATATATCTATCACATCAAGAGCACATGGGGATCCACGTGTCGAGTGATGGCATTGTCAAGTGTGGAGGACACGTGGCATGAAATTGCAGGGGTCCACAGGTTTGACACTCCAGAGGAATTTGTATTATAGTTTTCAAAGTGTGAAGACTCCCAAAGTCACAACCAGTGGAGTAAATTCCAGTCCTCCATCGTTAAGGACACGTGTCACTAGATCCCGTAGTCTAGAGGTTTGACACTCCGAAGGAATTTGGACAAGATTATTCAAGGTGTGAAGACTGCTGAATTCATGAACGACAGAGTAAATCTCAATCGTTGATAGGAAGGGGACGCATGTCGCCATATCCTTTAGTCCGGAGAATTGGCACTATGGGGGATTTGAGGTATGGAGTGTTGATAATCTCCGAAGACTAAAGTGACGATGGTCGTTGATCTGAGGACGATTCAGGACTTTTCCTGGCCATCAGATATAGGTTTTGGTTAGTCCGGTGCTGACCAAATCTAGAAGCAAAGAGAAGTTTTCATCGCAAAACTCCCGAACACTGAAGTTACGAATTAACGTTAGTCATAGATTCATATAACTATGTGGATGCATCTTGACTGTGAGATCAGAGGGTTTGGAAGGTTGTCAATCCAAGGTGACAGGGTGTGCTGACGTCACCTAGGGTGGCGTGGACCAATGATTAACGTGCCATGTGTCATCAAGATATGAACATTTTGTAGAACTATTATTCCTATTAGAGCATGACACATGTCACCCCCTAATGAAGACACATGTCACCTTTGGCCCTCGCCAAGTGTCAGCCTCTATCTCATGCCTTCCTGGCCAACATGTTTGGTGATGCGACCAAGACTTCAGGAGTTCAGAGGATTTGAGGTGTACCATCGTAGAGGAACGTTCAACCTAGAACACTGAATGTCGAACAACGACGTTCAACATAGAACGTTGAACACCAAACACCAATGTTCAACGTAGAACACCAAATGTCAAACGTCGAATGTTCAAATGCAAGATATAGAACGCCGAACGTCGACGTTGAATGTAAAATGCCGATTGTTGAAAGGCCAAGTTCACGTGGAGATATTTTGGGACTTCGGGGAGTATGTGTGCAGTAAGAAAAAGGGGCATTCAGCACCGAACGCCGAAGACTCCAACTAATAACGCTCAGATAACTTTGGGAGGTCGTATATTGCAAACCATAGGTCACATTAGAGCCCAGTAATAGTCGTTAGAAAACTATGGGAGAGAAGAAGAGGTTTAATACCTTAGAGAGATGATTTGAGATGATTAGAATAAGCAAAATCTTGATGCCCCTTCCCTAGAAAGGGTATTTAGGGGTCGGGTGTGTTGCAAAGTTTTATCAGAGCATGGCAACAACACTTGGCCTACTTGGGCTCATGCGCGACGTGTATAAAAATATTATTAGAGGACCTTAAGGGGTAACACCCTATTTTACCCATTCCTGGGAGGCTTAGTAAACCTCTACTGAAGAGAGGAATGAAACCTTCTACTGTTGATATATGTTTTGGAAATCTACAATGTATGTTGTTAATGTTTCCAAATAAATAAGTTGACTTCATTATGAAATTGTACTTGTTGTTGTACAAACATAAGATTGGGCTACCGAGGCTAAGATGAGCCTTTTGTGAATATTACTACCAGATGGAAATCATCTGCATAAGTTCTTGAGTAGAAGGATGCATATTTAAAATTTAGTTGGGTTTTACCCAACGACATTGAATCATGCTAGTATGTGGCAGAAGAAGCCTACCATTTTATTTTCGGAAATGATAGCCACTCCTACAGGAGTGGGATTATGTTGATGAGCACCAATAATAAGAATTGGATGTGAATGGATTGAAAGGATCTGTAGCAGTGATAATTATTGTTTTAATAAAGGATTAAACCCAGTATATGTGTATGACCCCTCATGATTAGAGGATTTATGGAAATGGTAATGTCAATTTACCGAATGAAAATTGTTGCTAGAATAATCCAGTAAGCAAGTAAAGAGGAACCTTATAGATTGAGAGAAACCTTCATGAAGGTAAAAGTGAATCGACAAGAGAAATTTCAAAAGCTCATGGTTATTCTAATGGAGTGTATGTCCATATTACCTCAAGGGCATGTCTATGCATAAGAATGCATATGGAAAAATATTGAACATGCAAATTAGACATGTCATAACCTGTGGTGAGTTGTAAGGTATGGTCTACTAATGGACCTCTTAGATGAGGATGGCCTTATGACAATAGGAGATAACAACATGAATGAAAATTTGATGATGTTGCGGCCTAATGCCTTAATATTATAGGACTGTAAGGATTTATGAGAGATCGATGCAAGGTCTAATTAAGAAGATTTCAAACACCTTTGGATTGACCAGTGGGTCATATTGAAATCTAGAGTTAGATGATAACCATATGGAAATAGCTTGGTATACTCATATGACTATAAGAGGGAGTGTAGGAAAATATTCCCTTGTAGAAATATGTTGACCAAGAATGGTTTGAGGTGTTATAACCCTATATTTCATAGGATCAGATGGTGATTGAGATTTCTCCCTTTAGTGATTCCATGCGGAAAATGATATTCCATCCTGTAAATAATTTCCCAAAGGAAAAAGGGGAAAGAAAACATCAGTTGGGTCAACACAGTCAAAATACCCCTTGATTGGTTAGATTGGATTAAATTTGGCATATAAATGTGAAATTATGGCGTAAAAATGATAAAATTAAGACTAGACCTACCCACATCATGATTTTATCCTAAGTTCTATCATGCATATGAGTTTATGTCATTATGTGACTAAAGGGCACACATTGTCCAGCAACGCTCAGATCAATGGTCGACAGTTCTTTTCGAACCCCCCAACCTT
>ML780895.1:406466-418180 GCA_009831015.1 Picea engelmannii | reverse complement strand
CTGGGAAAAGCGGTTTTCCCAGCACGGGCCCCGCACAACATGTCAACCTCACATCTTATCAGACCCCCCCCACTCAATTCCATTTACCACGTACCCCCCCTTCGGGAACCTGCCTAATCACCACCCGATACAACCACTCTCCCCGCTTACACCTATTCTCGACTCATGCTCTCATTCACCCTTCCACTCATTCTCCCTATCACCTCTAGTCATTTAGTGTCCCTCCCAACTTTCAACACTTGTTTCCCTCTCCTCTTACATGTCATCTCCACTCCATACTTCAATCAAATCTCCAGTTTGCCACATCACCTCTCTGACTTCTCCCCCTACACATCACCTTCGCATCCAAATTCTCCTCTCACTACCCGCCACCTGTCCCCTCATTCTCTACATGTCATTTTTCACCTATCCCTATCACTTACACTCCTTCATATACTAATGAAACAACCCCTCCTCAACCCGTGGGTCGGAAGGTCACGTGCACAGGATCTTTCCTCTTCACTGGCCCAAAGAGATCTCATAAATGGCTCCTCTATTTCCCTTTCCAGAAATATGCACCCAAAATCGACTTCGTGAAATTCCCCCTTGTACTTGGGAGATCGGACTTCGCACTCCCGCGAATCCGGTGGTCGAGCGTATTGTCCCTCAATCTCCAAAAACACCAAAAACAGTCAACGCTGCCCCTTTCCTTCCTTGTTTCGGATTTCTCCTTATCGCGATTTCGGCGGTCGTGATGTCAAGAAACTCGTCCCCTCTATTCCCAAAATATGATTTTTGGAACCTCTGATACACTCACAAGCTTTTACTTTTCAACGGCCTTCACTCTGTCGGAACTTCGGACTTCACGATATCGCGAATCCTGATGCAAGGATTTCGGAACCTCACTCCATGAAAACCCAAAATGGTCAACGGGATTTGACTTCCATGTCGAGAATGCGCCACCTATCCACTCTACTGATTCCTGTGGCCCACATGATTCCCTTGTCCCTTCAAGACTTCGTGTTTCGTGATTTCGCGATTCTCGTTGCAAATATTATGGGACTTCAACCTACGAAACCCCGAAAATAGAAATTCACGTGTAAATCCAATGGCCCTTGTCGGCTTGGATCTACGGTTCTACTCCTCCAGAGCTTAGAACCTTTCAAAGCACTCGTGGTAACTCCCCTACTCCTCCGTGAGATCTGACAGCGCACGAGATTTCGTGAATTCTCCACAAAGAATTTCGATCCTCCGTTCTCCCCTTGAGATCTCTTCTTCCTGCGGTCCGACGTCGCTATGCCTTCCTTAAAAATTTCGAAGTACTTGGCCTCCTGCCTTCCTTCGACCCCTTCAAAGGTTAAAATCCTTCTAAGCTCTCCCACGAATTTGAGTTTTTCAGAAAAACTCCTGCTCGCACTCCTTGCGGCAGACTTTCAAACACTTCCAAGTGTTGAAATCCTTCGACTCTGCGCACACATTGAGCAGCAGTCTCTCAATGCTTTGCTCAGATTGCAACTCTGAGACTTTACTCAGCCTGCGCACTCCTTGCATGGCTCATGTGCCCAACTGCACTTCCGAGGAAATGAGAACAAAAGAAAAACTATCTGAGCCTTCAGAGATGCAACCCTGAATTCTTGTCGACGCACTCCTTGCAGACAACTTCTACTGCACTCCTTGCAGGAATCCTTGCTCAGATAGAGAAACAATTGAAACTCATTCCCCTTACCCTTTCTCTCTCAGATTTCAGACATTCAACAGGAAATCATTCATACATAGCATAAAATAAATTGCATGACAGAAAGAGTAAAACATTCAGGAGCATAACATTCAAAGATGCATACACAGAGAATATTTGAACACCATGAGTCTGAATCAAAACCTTCTTTGTATTAATCCAAAACTTTTGTACATGGATATTCGGCTATACAGCTCTTAGCTTCTCTTCTATGCTCTCAATTGGCATAGTCTCATCTATTCTCATCTATGCTTTACAATACACAATGAGAGATTCTATATCCCGTTTCCCTCTTGCGCTCTAAAATTGTCTAATCTATGAAATTTAATTCTACCTACTTACATTCATTATCATAAATGCCTTCACCTAACAAAGACAAGAGCGAGACGCTCAAGGTCTGTTTACAATATGGGAGTACGCCCTTTCTTAATTGCTACATTAAGTTTGGCGCATCCAACTTCAAAATGATTCAAATAGTTTTATCATATGTCAAAATGTGTTGGTGTGTGCCCCACGCTCGCTTGACGCTGGGGATGCTCCTACATCATACTCCCTCACTTGAAAATTTTCATGGGCTCCTTTCCATGAGCTCACGCACTGTCTGTCCATGCCTATGGATCTCTGCTTCGTTCTCCCTGCTAGCATCTTCAACTGGATGGCCCTTCCACTTGACCAAATATTCAAAGTATTGCTTTCTTCTGGTCTTCTTACCAATTCGTTTATCCAGTATGGAGTCCATCTGTGGCTTTTCTGCAACTGGCATCTTCTTTCGCCACTGCACCTCTGGCTGCTCATTTTCTGTCCTTACTTCCTCAGGTTTATATGGGTACAAATATGAGGTATTGAATATCGAAGAAATTCCAATCCCATTGGGTAATTCAATCTCATAAGCATTTGCCCCAAATTTCTTTAAGACCTTACATGGTCCAATTTTCTTCATCTTCAATTTATTATATGTTCCCCTCGGGAACCTTTCCTTTCTCAAATGTGTGAGAATCAAGTCACCAACTTCGAACTGAAGTTGTCTTCTGTGCTGATCTGCTCTCCGCTTATATTCTTGGCTCGAACTCTGCAGTCATTCCTTCACCTAGCTGTGAAGTTCCTTCATCGCTTCTGCGAAATCTTCTGCACTAGCGCTCCTAGTCGCAGTCTGTTCTGAATCCCTCAGCTCAGAAATTCCTCTTGGTTGCATGCCATAAACAATCTGAAATGAACTCTGCCCTGTGATTTTGTTTACTGAGTCATTATAAGCAAACTCTGCCTGTGGTAATATATTGTCCCACTGGTTGTGGTGTTCTGTCACCAGACTTCTGTTTACCACTTTTGTTTGTCCATCCATCTAAGGATGATAAGTTGAAATAAATGACAAGTTAGTTCCCAGCTTCTTCCATAAGGTACTCCAAAAGTGTCCTACGAACTTAGTGTCTCGATCCAAAACTATGCTCCTTGGCAAGCCATGAAGTCGAATGACTTCTTTGAAAAAGAGGTTCGCAATGTGAGTTGCGTCGCTGGTTTTATGACATGGAATGAAATCTTCCATCTTGGAAAATCTATCCACCACCAAAAAGATTGAGTCAAACCCACTTTGTTTTCTTGGCAACCCCAATATAAAATCCATGCTGACTACATCCCACGACTTCTCAGGTATGGGCAATGGTTGATAAAACCCTGCATTCTGTCTCCTTCCCTTCGAATGCTGGCAAATTCTGCATCTATCCACGAATCTCTTGACATCTTCTTGCATTCCCGACCAAAAATATGACTCATTCATCTTTGCGAACGTCTTGTCGTGACCAAAGTGCCCGGCCAATCCTCCACTGTGTTTCTCCTTTAGCAAATTCTCCCTCATGGAGCATTTCACAATACACAGTTGATTACCTTTAAATAGTAATCCTTCCTAGATCATGTATTATGTCCATTGGCTTCTATCTCTGAGCATTGGATCCTCAGTTACTTCATACACCTCCTTAAAATCTGGATCATCTGCGTACATGTCCCTCAGATCATCAAAACCCAATGTTTTGACTTTGAACTCCAGCAATAGCAAACAATTCCTGCTCAAAGCATCAACAACTTTGTTAGCAGTACCAGAAATATGTTTAATCATAAAAGTGAAATTTTGCATATATTCTACCCATTTTACATGTCTCTGATTCAACTTCTCCTGTTGAGTCACAAATTGCAGTGCATGATTGTCACTGTATAAGACAAACTCCTTCGGAATCAAATAATGTCCCCGTTTTTTCAATGCCTGTATGATAGCATAAAACTCCTTGTCATAAGTGGAGTATTTCACTTTCGCTTCATTCAGCTTCTCGCTGAAGTATGCTAACGGCCCGTCTTCTTGACTCAAGACTGCCCCTATTGCAAACACACTTGCATCACATTTCACCTGAAATGTCTTCTGGAAATCAGGCAACACCAAAATTGGTTGTTCTGTGATCTTCCTCTTTAACAGATTAAAACTCTTTTCAGCTTCTTCTGTCCAGTGAAAAGAATTATGTCTCTTCTTCACTGTGTCCATCATCGGTGCACTAATTCCTAATGAATTTCTGGTAGAAACTAGCCAATCCATGAAAACTTCTCACCTCAAATATATTCTTCGGTGACGACCAATTCTTGATTACCTCCACCTTATCTGGATCCATCCTCAACTTATCTGCAGAAATGACAAACCCCAAATAAATGAGCTATGTCTTCATGAATGAGGACTTTTTCATATTTATCAACAACTTCTCCTGCTGTAACCTCTTCATCATTGTAGCCAAATGCTTCAGATGTTCTGCCACCGTTTTACTGAAAATCAGTATGTCATCCAAATACACAATGACAAATTTTTCGATAAATTCCTTCAGGACCTTGTTCATCAATATCATGAAGGTACTTGGCACATTTGTTAAGCCAAATGGCATAACAAGCCATTCATACAACCCTTCATTGGTTTTGAATGATGTCTTGCATTCATCACCTTCTCTCATGCAAATCTGGTGATACCCACTCTTCAAATCAATTTTTGAAAAGAATTTTGCTCCACTCAAGCAATCCATCAGATCATCCATCCTTGGCAATGGAAATCTGTACCTAATGGTTATTTTTTTGATCGCCCTCGAGTTAGTACACATCCTCCAGCCTCCGTCTTTCTTTGGACTGAGTACCGTCGGAACAACACACGGACTCAAGCTTTCTCTGACCAAACCTTTGTCCAACAAATCCTGGACTTGTCTTTTGACCTCTTCATTCTCCCGCGGCATCAATCTGTACGCTTCTTTGTTTGGCAAACTAGCTCCTAGTATGAGATCAATATGATGACTCACACTTCTGATCGGTGGAAATGAACGAGGTAGTTTGTCCACTACTATGTCAGCGAACTCTTCCAGCAGCTCCTGAATCTCTTCTGGTAAATCATCTACCCTTGTGCTAGTCAAAATAATTCTAGGCTTCCTGACCACAATGAATTGTGGTTCTTCTTTCTTCTTAACCTCGGTAAGAAGTTCCTTCCCACTCATGAGAAGTACAGTGTTTCTTACTTCAGGTTTCACTTCCTTATCCTTGATTGGAAGCAACATGTGAGTTCTCCCATTCTTCTCTAGGGTGTATGTGTTCATTCTCCCATCATGAATCGCATTCCTGTCATATTGCCATGGTCTACCCAACAATAGATGACAAACATCCATGGGAATAACATCATAGAGTATCTTATCATTATATCCTTGTATCTTAAATTCAACTAAACACTGTTTAGTGACAGTTACCTAATGTCCTTTTTGTAGCCACAAAAATCTGTATGGGCTTGGATGATCAATCGTCTCTAGCTCCAGCTTTTCTACCATCTCTATAGAAACGATATTATCCATGCTACCACTATCCACAATGACCTTCCATACCCTGTCTTTGGTTTTGCAAGCAGTTCGGAAAAGTCTGTTTGTTTGGACTGAACTCTCCACCTCCTTCTCTGGTGTCAAAAGAGATTTTCTCATCATCAGCGATCTTCCGCCTTCAGCATATTCCGCCTCAACATTCTGCCTCTGTGCTTTGGCGATGTGAGTCTCTCCTCCTTATTTATTTTTATCAGAACACTCATAATACTTGTGCCCATTTTTTCCACATGTGAAGCATGTTATTACTCCACCTCTTCCTCTTCCTCTACCTCTGGTATGAGGAAAAATATTATTATCGGCATAATCTCCTCTCTGTTCGGTATGCTGCCCTCTCTGTTCAGCATATTTCCCTCACTGTGAGGTTCCACCTCTCTCAGTTCGAGTTTGAGGTTTCTTCCAGTCCTCCTTGGGATTCTGATTTTTATCCTGGGCAACTGATTTGCCTCTGGGTTGACTTCTGCCTCGGCCTCTTTAACCCTGCTTTCGGCTCAGCTTCTCTTCAACTTTCAGAGCCATTTGATAAGCATCTTCCACCATTCGGATGGTCAACATACTTATCTCATACTGAATGTCGTATCTCAGACCATTTATGTACCTAGCAACCTTTTCATCGTTTATTTCACGATGACCTGCTCTGATATTCAGTCTGTAGAACTCTTTAGTGTATTCCTTCACTGACATCAGCTTTTGTCTCAGGTTCTGCATCCTCCTGAATAGAGTAATTTGATAATCTATGGGGATGAATTTCTCTTTCATGTTTGCGATCATCCTGTCCCAACTTTTGATTTTCTACTTGCCTTGGCAACGCCTGTCAGCTTGTAGTTCATCCCACCACAATGCTGCATGTCCCTTTAATCTTGTAATAGCATGCTTGACCTTCTTGTCCTCTTCGACATATTCATAGTCAAAGTATGTGTCCAGAGCCCTAATCCAGTCTAGAAGCTCCTCTACATCCAAGTTTCCCTCATAAACTAGAATGTCCATTTTCTCTCTTGCACCCATTCTTGCAATAACTCTAATCAAGCGTTTATTTGTTGCATCTTCGGCTGCAACTTCCTCTTCTTCATGTCCAACATCATCTTCATTTTCAGACTCATTGATATCTCCTACATCAGATGTGCACCTTTGTCTTATCTCCATGTCCACAAGTCTGGCACGTATGTTATGCAGATCTCTTTCTACTTCCATATTCTGCACCTGCCTACCCCTTCCTCTGGACATCTCCCTTTCCTCTTCTGGATCGGGTGATTGTCTATCTCTTCTCCTTGGCGGCATGGTGAATTCTCCTTTTCCCTGCTATAGAAAGCAAAGAAAAATTTCTGAGCTCTGATTCCAAATGATGACGCAACCCCTCCTCAATTCGTGGGTTGGAAGGTCACGTGCACAAGATCTTTCCTCTTCACTAGCCTAAAGAGCTCTCGAAAATGCCTCCTCTATTTCCCTTTCGAGAAATCTGCACCCACAATAGACTTTGTGAAATTCCCCCTTGTACTTGGGAGATCGGACTTCGCACTCCCGCGAATCCGGTGGTCGAGCGTCTTGTCCCTCAATCTCTGAAAAAACCAAAAACAGTCAACGCTGCCCCTTTCCCTCCTTGTTTCGGATTTCTCCTTATCGCAATTTCAGCAGTCGTGATGTCAAGCAACTCATCCCCATATATTCCCAAAATCCAATTTGCTGAACCTCCGATACACTCACAAGCTTTGAATTTTCAACGGCCTTCACTCCGTCGGAACTTTAGACTTCGCGATATCGCGAATCTTGATGCAAGGATTTTGGAACTTCACTCCACGAAAACCCGAAATGGTCAACGGGATTTTCTTCCATGTCAAGAATGCACCACCTATCCACTCTACCAATTCCTGTGGCCCACATGATTCCCTTGTCCCTTCGAGACTTTGTGTTTCGTGATTTCGTGATTCCCGTTGCAAAGATTACGGGACTTCAACCTACGAAACCCCAAAAATAGAAATTCACATGTAAATCCAATGACCCTTGTCGGCTTGGATCTACGGTTCTACTCCTCCTGATCTTAGAACCTTTCAAAGCACTCGTGGTAACTCCCCTACTCCTCCGTGAGATCTGACAGCTCACAGGATTTCATGAATTCTCCACAGAGAATTTCGACCGTACGTTCTCCCCTTGAGAACTCGTCCTCCTGCGGTCTGACCTCGCTATGCCTTCCTTCAAAATTTCAAAGTACTTGGCCTCCTACCTTCCTTTGACCCCTTCGAAGGTTAAAATACTTTTGAGCTCTCCCACAACTTTGAGTTTTTCAGAAAAACTCCTGCTTGCACTCCTTGCGAAAGACTTTCAAACACTTCCAAGTGTTGAACTCCTTCGACTCTGCACACACCTGCAGCAGCAGTCTCTCAATGCTTTGCTCAGATTGCAACTCTGAGAATTTACTCGGCCTGCGCACTCTTTGCACAGCTCCTGTGCCCAACTTAACTTCTGAGGAAATGAGAACAAAAGAAAAACTATCTGAGCCTTCAAAGACGCAACCCTGAATTCTTGTCGACACACTCCTTGCGGACAACTTCTACTGCACTCCTTGCAGGAATCCTTGCTCAGATAGAGAAACAATTGAAACTCATTCCCCTTACCCTTTCTCTCTTAGATTTCAGACATTCAACAGGAAATCATTCATACATAGCATAAAATAAATTGCATGACAGAAAGAGTAAAAAATTCAGGAGCATATCATTCAAAGATGCATACACAGAGAATATTTGAACACCATGAGTCTGAATCAAAACCTTCTTTGTATTAATCCAGAACTTCTGTACATGGATATTTGGCTATACAGCTCTCAACTTCTCTTCTATGCTCTCAATTGGCATAGTCTCATCTATTCTCCTCTATGCTTTACAATACACAATGAGGGTGTCTATATCCCGTTTCCCTCTTGTGCTCTAAAACTATCTAATCTATGAAATTTAATTCTACCTACTTACATTCATTATCATAAATGCATTCACCTAACACAGACGAGAGCGAGACGCTCAAGGTCTGTTTACAATATGGGAGTACGCCCTTTCTTAATTGCTACATTAAGTTTGGCGCATCCAACTTCAAAATTATTCAAATAGTTTTATCATATGTCAAAATCCGTTGGCGTCTGCCCCATGCTCGCTTGACGTTGGCGATGCTCCTGCATCATCTACTCATCCCATATCCACTGGAAACTTTCCCCCACGTCATCCTATACGTAACCATTGTCCCCCTCCCAAAACCAGTTTTAACCAGTCATTTTCTGAGACAGATTCCGGCAAACCAGGCCTCATTTTGCAAAATAGAAAGAGATTTTTATCCAAAATGGGATGAAATACAATAACCTCTCTCATATGTTTCATTGGTGGCATGGATTGGGATAATCGAGGGAATATTTGAGCCTTATTTTTCAGGATTCCAGATTTTCCTATTTGACACATAGTTTTCAAACGTGGATCCCGGTTAGATGGAGATGACTTTCAGAAAACCGAGAGTTTTTATCTCAAAACAAGATGATATACAAAAACCTCCCCCATATTTTACACAACTATCACAAGTTGAAATACTCAAAGACATAACTCGACCCTATTTTTCAGAATTTCGGGAGGCAAAGGTGTTTCAGGATAAATCCGTAGGTGCGGACACTAACCGATCTCCCTAGATCCACCTGGATCTAGAACAAATCATGACAGAATAATACACTTTCCCTAGATCTAGCCTATTGAATGAACTAAGAGATAAGGGTCATGGGCATACCTTATGAACGCTTTCCTTTAGTCTCTGTTGTTCCAAGCTTTTTCTCCAATGCTCTTGCGTCGTTCCAATTACAACAACACAAACCAATCGGGGTAAAGGCAGATTAATATATTCAATAGCTAGTCTATACATATGATCAAGGAATTATGTAATAAAATGACATCATCTTTATGGGAAAGGGACATATTACTGTATTGCAATAATTGAAAGTGAAACTTACAACCTGAGCCTTGATGTCGTAGGTCTCCTTTCGATGGCTCCTTAGCTCTGACACACACACTTGCTCATGCATGAAGAAAATCAACTACTTAGATGGCTTTGCTCTTGTCTCTTGCTGCTATAGCATCAGTCCTCCATACAGTCTTGCACTAATTCTCCAATCAATCTCTTGCTATCTTGCTTATTATTCTTATTAACCTTTTCCATGAGAAATCTCCTCAATATATAGGAGAAGATAGATTAGTTACTTGGATAGGAAATGATCACAAGATATCTGGAAAACCAGTACTTTGCCAACCACTCGAATGCCAACTCATCCTTCTAGAAGATTCCCTTATAGAAGGATCGAGAACCTATCTTTTTCCTTCTTTAAGAACATGTTCGCACCCTAACAATGAGGACAGTGCGAACTTCTCGCACTCCAGCTTAATGCAGCCTGCGAGAATCAGGAATTCTCGCAGGCAAGTATATAGGCAGCCTGCGGACTATCTTTAAAAATGTGATTTCTGGAAGCAGACAAGTGTAACTTTTCTCAGGAAAATGTCCTTAATGAAGAGCTTGATTTTCCATCATCATAACATCATCATAACATCGTCACGATGACCAAAATTGTGGATAACAAAAGGGTCAAAAGGATAGATTGAAAAGACCAGAAATCAAAGGCACAAATCACCCACAGATCCCATAAAAAAAGTACCAGATCTATAAATGAATATCAACAAACCTCTATGATTGTAACAGTTAGTTTAGATTTTTCTTAAAATAAATCCTGCTCATTTATGACATGATCTTTCTAAATAATTTTATAAATACTTCACATTTCGAAGTATAAAGGGTTGATTAGTTAGGACCTGTTAGAAGGATGAAACTAATTTTGTAAAGAAGATCACAGAGCCTCCATGGATGATATTTCCAGTATTACAGTGTGACCATTGTAGGATTCTTGTGGCCAATCCCATTGGTGAAGTTTATTTTCTCTATTAATTTGTTCTTTTTGTTATCAAAATTGTTTTCTACATTCTGAATTATTTTAAGGAGACAAAAGGACAAAATTGGTTTAAATGTACCCTCTTTCACTTTCTTGGAATAATTTCTGTGTTTTTCCACTGAAGATTAAACTCAGAATTCTCAATTGCTCCGTGTTTAATTGAATTTCTTAATCTGTTCCATATTTCCCATGCATTAAATCTTGAAGAGCCAATGTATTTGCCTACCTTTCCTTGCCATATTATCCTATTATGACCTGGTTTTGATCCATTATGAGTTGTGACTCCATTGCCCAATGGTTTTTCCCTTGTTGTTCCAACCCAACAATTCAAAATAAACAAACAACCCTGTACTCTTATAACTAACCTAAAATTCCCAGCAAACAAAGATAAATCATACAGAGAGATCCATCTCTGAGTCTTGGAGGTCTATATCCTTGACTCCAAAGTGGTTTTGTAGTTACCTCGTCCCATTTCTTCTTCATCCTGAGAAATTACAGAGTGCTAACATAGTGGCGACCATACTGGGGAAATGTTCCTTAGAAATCATATCAAGCTCTAGATTTTCTTATTGATGGTGGACAGTGATCAGACACAAGAAGGCTGAATCATCCACCTGGCGACTCCAATCAACTCCAATCAGTTTCAAAGACTCCACTGGAGGAAGAACCTGAAACACTGACAAGAAAATCTGTAAATATCAGGTATTCAAGTTGGGATTTTATCCAAGATAGAATAGGATTTATTTTTAATTATTTCTTCTCTTTTCATGATCCTGGTCAAGACCATATTGTTGAAACTCATGTTGATCAAATTCAACCTGAGAAACCTTAAGAGATCGAGCCTAGTTTTTGTAAATTCTAACCTTGTACAATATCTACTACAAACAGATATTTAGAAAAGAACAAAAAATATACAATGGCAAATACAAACATTAAACAAAGATATTTCCCCTAGAAACCCAAACCGAGAAAACCAACATATTCTATATTCATTCATTGTGTTACAATGTTTACAATACAAAATACATATAGGAGCCAGCGGCATCCAAAACCCTAACCCAATGACCTGGCTTAGTCGAAAACCCTAATTCCTTAACCGAAAATAGAAAACCATCAGAAAAGAAACCATGTGCCAAAAAACCACCTAAATATAATGCAGTCCTGA
>ML780895.1:367851-386201 GCA_009831015.1 Picea engelmannii | reverse complement strand
CAACAAACATCTCATACAAACATTGACAAGGAAGGGCACACGTCCTCTGCCTCCAGGGAAGAACCATCTGGTGAATTAAATTGCAGAGCAGGAAATGGATTTTTCAATGAAAGAACCAAATGCGGCACTTTCAGAGAAGGAAAGGGATTCTTTGATGAAAGAACCATTCGAGGGGAGTGCAGATCAGGAAATTCATTCATACATACTCAGATCGACGATGGATGGATTATTCGAGTCTTCAAACGTCCCCACTGTTTAAATCAAACACTGATGTGCCTTGGTCATAGTTCTGAGCGCCAGGTTCCACTTCGGGAGCTTTGACCACCAGGTGAATTTAATTTTCCACTCCTCTTTTCCCCCGAAGCTCGAAGGCCCGAAGTCGGGGTTCCTCACTCCAAGTTCCATTCTATTATTTCTGCCCAGTTGATGAATAAATACAGAGGCAATGAACATGGTGGATCGAATGACAATAAACATTGATTTTCCAGACGTTGCACCCATTAGCTATGGTGAAGGAGAAGGTGATCGTGATGAAGATGCTCAAAATATTCTTGTGAATACCGATAGCCGTGGATCCCTCATCATGCATAAAGGCTATAAAAATTTCATTTCAGGTTCTTCTTGCAAACGAGAAGCGCCTTTGTGTTCAAATATGTTTGAGCAACCAGGTTGTATTCAAGACACATGTTTTGTTGAGACTGCAAAAGGCGCTATCGTGCATCTTTTGAATTTTGTTGAGGAAATTGCAATAAGTCACCGGTCTCCATAAAGGCTCTTTAGGATTATCGACATGTATGAGAGCCTCTCGGATCTTCTTCCAGTCATCAAATCAATTGTTTTGGGCAAGTCCTGCACCAGCATCAGAGCAGAGGCCGATGAAATTTTGACACGATTAGGAGAGGTTGCAAAAAGGGGACATTTGTTGAACTTGAAAATACGATTCCTGGAGGTCCTCAACTCTGGGAGGAGCTTCACATCTATATTGAAGAGAAATTGCTTCCAGCATCCTGATGAACCATGGAGAAGATTTAATATGACTGTTGGCCAGTTTAAAAGGGAAATATTGCCAGCTCCCATTTCACAATCGACCAAACTCTTTCTTCTTGCAGAATGTGAAGATCACTCTGCAAAGAAGATATCAGAATGTGGTTATTTATAGCTCTCGATAAAAGAAGTTGGAGATGTTTTTGGGCACGTGGCTTTGCAAGTATTTTCCTTCAGTATCAGATCAGCCTTTGCAGGTTTTATCTAGGCATCCAGCAAGCTTCCTCAAGCCTGTGCCAAACATGTTTCCAAACCTTAGTAGTTGAAGTTATCTTCTTGGTTTCAAAATCAAAAGAGCTTACATGAGATTCTCCTACAGCTGTAGATATTATAGAACTCTTTGCAGAGCCTTGTCATGCATCCCAGCTTCTTCTAACTATATTGCATGAGGCAGTGATGAACTATGCACAACTAAGATAACACGAGTTCTATGCCTTATTTGAATGGTTGTGATAATGAAGGTCAAGAAAGAGATGCCTACTCCTATTCCAAGAGTGTGGATGTAAAAGCTCGAAGGAAGTTCACATAAAAACTAAACTTCAAAATCAAAGAATGCTAGTGATAACCAGCAATCATAAAAGACTTGGTGGCAGAAAATTAGGAGGCAAAGCACCTGGAAGCAGCGAATCAATTTCAAATTTAAGGGATTTAGTGAACAGGTCACTGAGCATTTCAAGAACACATGTCAGCTTGTACTACTTGTTTGGAATCTAATGCATGAATTAAAGATTATCTTTGGTCTAACAAGTTATCATGAAAATAGGATTTAGGGTTGATCTCAATCGTATCAAATCCTGATTCATTGGAACTGCCATTCTAAATTTAGCCTTAGGAGGTTCTCGATCCATTATTTTTGGATCTGATTTTTATTATTTAGGAAGCAGTTTGTAATTGGAAAAAAAGAGGAGGGAACAGCCCAAGACCAAGAGCCTTTTGGCCTGGGATTGTAATGCATATTTTTTAATGAAAATATTTGACAGAAGCATAGAGATTATATACCTCGTTATGTTAAATTCTATCTTCTTCCTATGTTATTATTTCTCATGTTCACATTAATCTTCTTTTTTCCGCTCATTCTTTTATTCAGCTTGTAATAACTACAATTCAATGAGAATTCTGTTGTGGTGAATTTAAGAGCATCCCCTTGAGTGCCGTTTTTCCTCTATTTTGTTGTGAGCAAAACAAGACCTGTATCTTAGTTGTTTTGCCTAATTTACAAGTTTTATTTGTTCATAGTTTTTCCTCTGTCTTTCTATGAGAGAGACAAGACCTATGTCCATATATTTGAAATCATTGTCATTATTCTACTGAAAGGAAGACCAGCTTTATCAGAATTTGATACCTGGTTCTTCATTTTTAGTTTTGTTTATCTCTTTCCTTCTATCCATACTTATGATTTTAAATGGATTTAGCAGATGAGGTCATGCCTTTTTGTTTCTGATTTGTAACGATTGAAAGGCTCGTTTAAGAACTAGTTCTAGAAGCCTCCGAAAATCTAATTCATCAACAATTATTATTTCTTCAAAATGTGCTAAAGCTTGGCTCTATTACAGCCTAGAGTCAACTCTTGCGACAACACATAGTATGCTTGATACAGATATGAAGGAGCATGGAGATGCTGCAACAAGGCAACAAGAGCATCTTATTCCTTCTATTTCTTCCTTTCTTCTCTTCTTACACATAAACACATCAGCTACATATGAAAGAGAATTTGTGGCACTTGGATGATAAGTGGCCAACAAAGCAGTCGGGAATTTCATAGTTGTGGGATCTGTGTATGGGTTGTATATATGCTTGGATCTAGGCAACATATCTAAGGAATTCTATGGCTCTATGATGATGGGGGTCATTTCTTATTCTTCCTCTTTTTCTGTATTGAGTATGTGGGAGTGATGTCCATGTCAACATCATGGATGCCTCATGAGCATGAGAACTAGTGAAGCTTGTAAAAATTCCTCATCACATTACGATCTCTTGTTGTCGTCACTGAAAAGGGACATTGGCCATACAACTTGTAAAGGAGAGGCATCATTACAACGAGGAGAATAAAGCGGGAAAGCTTTGGAGCAAGACCCGGAGACGTAGCCCACATCGGGTGAACTTCGTTATCAAGGGAAGTGTCATATCTCTTATGTGTATTATGTTCTTATGTTGTTTTTCATGAATTTCCACACATAGAATATTAAATGCAAGCATGACATATAACACATAAGGAAGCTAAAAGAGGATTTAATTCGATTTGGATTCAAGTCTATAAAGACTTCAACTATACCTTTAATTTCAATCCACTCAAGTAAAACGATATATAACTGACCCTTTGGAGGAGTGACAGGATCAAAAAATTATTGGAAACTAATCAACCTCGGGTTCAGATCATCGTTTCCTACAAATTTGCAAAAAATATAGAATAAATTTCTTAGTGTACTCTAATAATTCTACAATAAGGGACAAGCAATCAGATGATGTCCCCATGTCTTACATATCTCACAATACCCTACTTCTCCTACCAATGGGTTTGGTTCTCCTAGGCCATATACTGCGCGAATGTCACGCATTCTTCCTTCCAATGGCCTTATGCCTTCATGTTATACACCAAACATGCTCGTGCTTTTCCTTTTCCTTTGTTATCTATGATAATTGAATTCTCAACGCTGCCAACTGTGACTATACCTGTGCCATACGTACGCCATCTCCAACATGATATTCTTTCTATTTTATCGCAATTTCTAATGTTGTTGGTTGCAATGTGACCTTTTGTTGTGGTAACGAACAACAAATGTGCGACAATAAAGATAAAATGAACCATTCTCGATCCTACTTGTCAGGGATCTAAAAGGTTAATCTTTCCATCACATATTTGAATATTTGGTCATAGTCCTAATCTGTCTCATTTTGCACTTGCTTAATTTCCTTTATTTCTTTGATATACCGAGATTCAGATTTTGGCTTCCAAAATTCTTTAAATAACACTTGTCCAATATCTGCCAAAGTTCATGATTGTCCTATCAGTGTAGTTTTTTGATACTTCATATACCATAGTAGTGCATGACCTCTGAACGTCGTGTCCAACTGCGCGATTTTCATCGCCTCGCCCTGAACATTCTTCGCAGTCCATATCATGTCGCATACAAACAAGTGTTGCTTAGGGTCCTCCGACCTCACTCCTTGAAACTCGGGCATTCTTAGTGTATGATCTATCCTTCCATTGTACTTCGTGTTGTACTTACCCTTTGTGATGTTGACTAACTCTGGTTCGCTAAACTACTTCCACTATTCTGACTATTTCTCTGACTTCCTCCACTTACTACAATTTCTCTTGAACAAGTCTCAGTTCCTGCTTCAATTATTAGTGATGCACACAAGGTTGTGGGTTCGACGTAGATTATGATCTGAGATAGACTTCCTTCTTTTACTGGAAATTATTGAGGATCTCTTTCTTTCCTTTTCCTTTCTCTATACTGTGTGATATGATGTATTGCATAGGGGTCACTTTCCTCGAATTCCTTGTGATGCTCTCCTTTCCCAGCCATAGTCTCCTTCTTACTATACCTAAACCTTTTCCCACTGTGCAATACTCCAATCTCTCTGTGTGAGTCAATATCCTTTCCTCTTGGCATCCTTAGTCGATTTGATCCTTATTCAACCTTCACACTCTCAGACCATCCTCTAGTCATCCCCCAATCCCCCTATGTGTGTGGAGGCACTTAGCAATCAAATTCCATCTTCATGAAATTCTTATTGCATTAACATATTTATCCAAGTAGACAATGCATTTAAATACCTTCCGCGTGGACCCTTCAAAACGTCCCTCTCTGCAATACTATAAGACTAGGTACAATCTACTGCAAACTCTCTAATATAACCCCCGAGTATACTATTCAACCAAAAATCTATTGTGTGAGAAACTATATTTCTTATTGCGTTCAACTGTCTAATCACTTCAAGGGTCCAGTTTCTCAGAGCTTCAGCTCTATATCTACCAACGTTCTCCACTGGCCTTTCTAACCACTTAGTCAAAATTATGGGGAATTCACCAAAGAAAATTTCATGTAGATCTATGAAAACATACCTTTGTAACAATTGTTCATCGTTGATCCGACGTTTTCTATTTTGTTCTCTAGCAAAGCCTCAGTGCTTCCTTTCTATCCATTCTCCAATTTATTCCTTATTCGGCCTCCAAAACATTCCTCTCAATTACAGTTCTCAGTTCCAACAACGAAACCATTTGTTGGTGTGCAATGGGAATACCCAGACTTAATCATTCAAATACCAACAAAGCCTTTAGACAACGACCCTTTCAGCATCACCTGCAAAGCAAGTGAAGTCTCACGTGAGGCATCTAGAGGGGTTGCAGGAACCAAGGTTCTACAGTGATGAGGGGAAGTGAGGAATTCAACATATCATTTACTCATGTGCACAATCTCCATTACTTAACAGATATTGATGCGTCGGACCCTATGTGTGACATTCCTTTACTGTATGTTCATTCAATTACCAATTACTTCATTGTGCGACATTGTAGCAACATATATGAATAACGCATCCAACATACTAAGCATTTATTAGCATTGCATCATAACATTAAACATCATAAAATGCAAACACATCACAACACACAGGTTTAACGCAGTTCACCCAACTTCGGATACGTCCACAATGACTGGATTCTTTTATTAGTCATTGATAATTCTCTTATTGATGTGCACTATGCTACATAATATGGAACAATAACCTTACCCAAACCTGCCTAGTTGTTATGTTGTTGTGCAAGCTTCATTAATCAACCATACCTCAAGCTTCTTCCTTCGCTCAACTTGACTTAGCTACAATCTCTACCTCATCCTCCACATATCATTCCATAACATAATCCCCAAAAATCCTTTACATATTTATACATCAAAATAGGGCTAGGTCCATTACAAAGTAGACAAAATGTCCCCAAAATCCTAACGGTCTATAACCGTTTTCCTCCTATTGTGCACTGCTCCATCGCACATCCTTCTATCGCGTGCTTTGACTCCTTAAAGTCCGCTCTCATCGTGTGCTCTGGTCCATCTTCTAATCTTCCTTTTATTCTTTGACTTCTTCCGACATAGATCCCAAAACTTATCCAAAATTCCTATCCAACAATGACACATAGTAATGACTAATGACCAACTTTTGAAATACAAGAACATTATTATATTAAATATACAGCTTTCATTAATAAGGAGAATGAAATATATTCTATTTTTATTTAATCCTAAAAAAACATATCCATAATTAAAAATTTATTTAATCTAGCTCTTTTTAATAAGTATATACCTATTTGCATAAACATAAATATATAAGTTATATTGGCATAAACATAATATAATTGATATATAAAAAATTTATACATAAATTAGGCCATGCTGCTCTTTAAAAATATAATTTATTTGGCAAGGTATTAAACTTTAATGACATGCCACCTTGTTGATTGCTATTTCAACTCTAAAACAAAATGTATTTTTTTTGGCAATGTATTAAACTTGGTATAGGATTTTCTTTAATGACATGCCACCTTGTTGATTGCTATTTCAACTCTAAAAACAAAAACAAAATGTATTTTTTTGGCCATGTATTAAACTTGGTATAGGATTTTCAATGGCTAACTATATTTCATTTTCCTCATAACTTTAAAGTTTTAAGATTGATAAATTGGTTTTTTAACAATTAGTAATTTGGCATTATATAAATCATGTTACATTTTTATTGTCCTCTTATATTTATGAACAATTATATATGCTTTTATAAATTGTTTTTTTTAACAACAAAAATGTTTACTACATTAGTAATTTGGCATTAGATAAATCATGTTACATTTTTCCTTGTCCTCTTATATTTATAAACCATTGCATATGTTTTCTATAATAAGTTATTGGTCTTACTACATTAGTAATTTGGCATTAGATAAATCATGTTACATTTTTCCTTGTCCTCTTATATTTATAAACCATTGCATATGTTTTCTATAATAAGTTCCTTGTCCTCTTATATTTATAAACCATTGCATATGTTTTCTATAATAAGTTATTGGTCGTATAGGATTTTTGCTTTCTAATTGTTTTTATTAGTTTATTTTTTTCATTTTTAAAAATTAAAATCATTAAAGGAAAAAATAAAATTAACATCATTGAAGGAAAAAATAATACATAAGGGGATTTGGGTTACATTTCAATTAAATTCCTACTTTCACATTCGCATTATTTTAATTTTTTAAGTTATTTTTTTAGATTGAAATTGGCTTATATAACCTTTTATTACAATAAAATGTGACCGGTTATTAAAAATTTAAATATTAATGTTTAAATCAATTACAAGCTTCCCTTATAATGAACAACATATCATTAAAATATTTTTTAAAAGATATGTGATTACTTTAGTGTTTTACATGAAATTGATAAGTAATATTTTAAAAAAATATTAATAATAAAAAAAATTCAATATTTTATCATAAATAAAATATTTCAAAATATTAAAATATTTTATTTATAATAATACATGAAATTTGTTTTGTTATTGATATTTTTTAAAATATAGTCAACACCATATAAAATAATAAAGAAATCAAACCATATAAAGTAATGAAGAAATCAACATATTAAACTGTCCAAAAATCCTATCAACACAAGAATCACCTACTTATACTATTTTCCATCATATTTATCCTCACCACCAAAAATCCATCTTTTTTTCCAGATGAAAAAAATTCTCTATTATATTTGAGAATATAATGTGTTTTCACAACCAGTACATGGTCGAAGGAATATCGTGAGCTCCTAATCTTAAAAAAATTTGATAGCAAGCATAGGTCCCTCATGACCATAGTCAATGGTTATAATAGAGCACTCCTACTTGTCTTAGTAATGCTAACTTTGATAGAAGATCCGCTTCCATGTTGTATTCTCAAGAGGAATGTGAGAATGACAGTTTCTTAAAATGGCACTTGTCTATTCTGATTTTATCTTTCCAAGCCATGAGTGTGATGGTTTGAAGTTTTTCTTGATTATTCAGCCAGACAATGATCATTCTAGAATCCCCAATCATGTGAAGGTTTTCTATGTTTAGTCGAGGCCAAGTGAAGTGTTGCCTAGACACCTAATAGTTCTGCCCTTGTGTTGGTGCCTGGGCCTCGAATCATCCGGTCAGATAATCATCCAGTCGGATAATCATTTGAGAAGAGTGGCCTCACTAATGTCTTTTTTTTTTTAATAGTATCCGGGTAAATATCTTTTCAGTTTTTAAACAGCCCAAGAGCTTTAAACGCAATAGCAGTGGATGAAGGTGTCTTGTTTTCAAATAATTTATAATTTCTAGCCAACCAAATATTACCAGTGCAAAGAGAAATTTATAAAATATTTCAGTGGATGTCCAATAGATGTCAAGTGGTCAAAGCAAGAAGAAATGGAGTTCCCTGTCCAAGCAGTTTTTAGGTGGCTGACCTGTGCGATTTTGTCCCATACTAGACTAGAAAACTGACAATAAAAAATCCACCTACTTATACTATTATCCATCATATTTATCCTCACCAACCCCACACTCACGAATAACCAAATTTGTTTAGTTTTGATTACGACCTAATGGGACTTTACATTTGTTTGTACCGTCAGAGCCAAGTAAATTTAGAATTTAAGACTGACCCTAATGGATTCCTTTCCACACGTTCAGTTTCTAGCATCCACGGAAAGGCTATCAAAATTTGTCCTACACCCGCAGAATATAACATCTCGCGTTTGGTTTGGAACGCAGCTGTATCAGTGGCGCAAAAAGCTATGTCGATGGTTTGGAACGCAGCTGTATCAGTGGTGCAAAAAGCCCAACAACTTGAGAAGCCAGCTCTTATTTTCACTCTGTTTTTTACATTCCTCCTCTTCTTTCGGGTGATGAGGAAGAAGAGAACGCAAGGAATCCCACCCGGTACCTTCGGATGGCCTTTGATTGGAGAGACATTACAATTTCTGGGATGTCAAAGAAGGGGCAGTCCTCAAGAATTCTTTGACAATCGGACGCAAAAATATGGAAACGTCTTCGCCACTTCCCTTGTTGGCCACTCGACTGTCGCACTTTGCAGCCCCGAAAGTAACCGCTTCTTGTTCTCCAATGAGAATAATCTCGTAGTCATGTCATGGCCCAGCTCCATGGCAAAACTCTTTGAATGTTCTCTGCTTAATGCCACTGGAGATGATTCAAAGAGGTTGAGGAGAATGTTGATGACGTTACTGATGCTTAGCATATGGTTTTAATGGGATATTCATCTCTCCCAATTCTCCAGCTATTCCCTTCATATTTTAAAAGGTTGCCGGAAAGAGATCCTGATACTCGCACAATAGGCCTGCAATCTTTTCTCGAGTCTTATCGTTCCAATAATCACCAATGTTTGCAAAATTCGGTTTCTTTCATGCGGATGTTCACTCTGTCGTCGCACCCCCCTTCGGTCTCTAGTACATGTACATTTCTTGGGTATTTTTCTTCTTGGTCTTCCTTGGTAACATTATAACATTTTAATAGTTCATGTATTGTCGTAGAGAATAGATTCTCTATGCGCACTACATGTAGGTACTATTTCTACTTGACCTTCGTCCATACAAAAATTTCCTCTAATGACTTGTAAAGTTACATCTAATAAAGGTGACTCGGCTTCAAAATTAAATGCTATCTTAAAGTTTTTGTTGAGCTCTTCCTTGTCCACTATTCCTTTGCACACTTCTAGGTCTAAATACCAATTCTTGGGAATTTTCTCCAGCGTATGCATGAACCTATGCATCCATTCCTACTTCGGCATGTGCCTCCATGTTATAATACAACATGCAACATGATCCTTCATATTTCTCATCCCCATATACTTTTGCATATTGTATTATGTTCCAAACCTCATATGCATTAACCTTTTACAATGTTTCCAATCCTTTATCCCTTCCTTGTGGGTTGCCCACCATCTCGCTAGAGTTGCTCTTAGTGAAACATATAATGCTAGTAATTTTTGTTGTTTGGGTATATGCAACTCAAATTCATTTACAAAAGAACTTGCCTCTGTTAATCCATCAAACCTTGGTGTATCCCATACCTCTATTATGATCCAGCGCAAAGAGCGAATAATGGGAGCACATCTTCTAGTTGATACTTCATGCAAAAGGTGTTGTCAGTGTTCGAGTCCTTCCTCTGAGTCTAATGCGCAAGATCTTATGCTTCTCCAACTAAGTGCACCATCTATAGTGGGATTGACATAGTAATCCATGTGCATTGTCATATTATATAAGTTATCAATTTCCTTTCTTGCGGGCTCCACATATCTTCTTGCCTCCATAAGGTCTAATGGCGCAGTGACCTTTAAGCCGCCTCTTTAAAAACTCATCTCTCTTTTCTTCAATTTAATAATCACCTGATTTTCGAAGGCCCAATATAGTCCATGCAAAGTTGGGTATGAATGTTTTTTATCCATGATCTCAATCACTTCAAAGTCAGCTACATTGCACACTTCATCTATATTAACAAGTACTCCTTCCAATCTCTCGATCAGTATTATCTTATGTTGGTTATCCAACCTCAACTGGACAATTGACCAAACTAGCTTCGGTTTTCCCATCATCTCCCACGTATTCCTGGGAAGAACATTGACATCTAATCCTAGATCTAAGATGACATTGTCCATTTCATATTCTCCTATCTGTGCATTCAATATGAATTTCATGCTTTTCATGTTCTTATGCAATACCTGATTCACTACTTTCTGCATCGTAGGTACTTTTGTCTTGTGTACATTGATCAATCATCCTGTGTGGTGCATTCAATGTTGTCTCATCCTGCATAAACTCTAAATAGCTATTTAGAAAGTCTTTCAAAGTATTTACCTTTTCGACTGCCCTTTCTAAAATAGTGTGATCATAAATTGACGACATATTGTATACTGGAGGTGTCTTTGATGTTGATTCTATCCAGTCAGTTCCTAGTATCTCCTTCCTTACTTGCTGATAGGTTTATCTTTCTTTCCTCGGATTGAATGTTGGCATGGGCTTAACTTCTTTCCTTATCCATTGTTTAACTCCATTTCCTTTCTCCGTCGCATTTGGTCCGATTCCTTTTCTGTCGTGTGTAACAACTGCTACTCTGGGTTGATCGTCACGTTCCTCGGTGGTTATAAGCTGCAGATTCTAGTTCTGATTCTTCTATTGGTTCTGATGTTGGCTCTGGTTCCCTCTCGCCTGCCACTTTGCTATGAGTTGAGGATAGTCTTATGTCACATGATCCAATGTTCAACAATACATTCACATCATGCAAGGATTCAGGCAATCTATTTCTAAGTGTTTTGGTTGATTATAGTTATAACAAATTATTGGTCCTCTGCCTCCTCGACCAAATCCTCCATGTCCTTGACCTCCACTGAATCCTCCACGTCCACCCTAATTAAAGCCTCTTGGAGTTTTTTACTGTACAACTCCTCCTTCCGCTATGACATTTTATTCTTGGATTTTGTATGCATCTGAAGTGTTCTTTCTCATTAAGTCAAATGCACGACAATCTTTTTCATCGTGTCCTATAGATTTGTAAAAAATATAGAATAAATTTCTCAGTGTACTTTAATACTTCTACAGTAAGGGACAAGCAGTCAGATGATGTCCCCATGTCTTACATATCTCACAATACCCTACTTCTCCTACCAATGGGTTTGGTGCTCCTGTGGCCATTTACTGCGCGAATGCCACTGATTCTTCCTTCCGATGGCCTTTTGTCTTACATGTTATACACCAACCATGCTCGTTCTTTTCCATTTCCTTTGTTATCTATGATAATTGAATTCTCAGCGTTTCCAACTGTCATTGTACCTATGCCATACCTACGCCATCTCCTACATGAGATTCTTCCTATTTTATCGCAATTTCCAACACTTTTGGCTGTAATGTGACCTTTTGTTATGTTAATGAACAACGAATGTGCGACAATAAAGATGCAATAAACCATTCTTGATGCTACTTGTCAGGGATCTGAAAGGTTAATCTACCCATCACATCTTTGAATCTTTGGTCGTAGTCCCAAACGGTCTCATTCTGCACTTGCTTAATTTCCTTTAGTTCTTTGATAAACTGAGATTCAGATTTTGGCTTCCAAAATTCTTTCAATAACACTTGTCCAATATCTACCAAAGTTCTTGATTGTCCTATCGGTGTAGTTGTTTGCTACTTCATATACCATAGTAGTGCATGACCTCTGAACGTCGTGGCCAACTGCACGATTTTCATCACCTCGTCCTGCACATTCTTCACAGTCCATACTGTGTTGCATACAGACAAGTGTTTCTTAGGGTCCTCCGACCTCACTCCTTGAAATTCAGGCATTCTTAGTGTATGATATATCCCTTCCATTGTACTTGGTGTTGTACTTACCCTTTGTGATGCTGACTAACTCTGGTTTGCTAAACTATTTCCACTATTCTGACTATTGCTCTAACTTCCTCCACTTACTACAATTTCTCTTGAACAAGTCTCAGTTCCTTCTTCAATTATTAGTGACACACACAAGGTTGTGGGTTCGACGTAGATTCTAATCTGAGATAGACTTCTTTCTTCTACTGGAAATTATTAAGGATCTCTTTCTTTCCTTTTCCTTTCTCTATATTTTGTGATATGATGTACTACATAGGGGTCACTTTTCTTGAATTCCCTGTGTTGCTCTCCTTTCCCAACCACAATATCCTTCTTACTATACCTAAACCTTTTGCCCACAACACAATACTCCAATCTCTCTGTCTGAGTCAGTATCCTCTCCTCTTGACATCCTCAATCCATTTGATCCTTACTCATCCTTCCCACTCTCAGACCATCCTCTGGTCATCCCCCAATCCCCCTATATGTGTGGAGGCGCTTAGCACTCAGATTCTATCTTCATGACAGTCTTATCGGATTAACATATTTATCCAATTAGACAATGCACTCAAATACCTTCCACGTGGACCCTTGAAAAAGTCCCTCTCTGCAATATTATAAGACTAGGTACAATCTACTGCAAACTCTCTAATATAACCCCCCAGTATACTATTCAATCAAAAATCTATTGCGAGAAACTATATTTCTTACTGCGTTCAACTGTCTGATCATTTCAGGGGTCCAATTTCTCAGAGCTTCATCTCTATATCTCCCAACGTTCTCCACTAGCCTTTATAATCACTCAGTCAAAATTATCGGGAATTCAACAAAGAAAATATCATGTAGATCTATGAAAAGATACCTTTGTAACCATTGTTCATCATTGATCCGATGATTTCTATTTTGTTCTCTAGAAAATCCTTGTTGCTTCCTTTCTATCCATTCTCCAATTTATTCCTTATTCGACCTCTAAAACATTCCTCTCAATTACAATTCTTGGTGCCAACAATGAAACCATTTGTTGGTGTGCAGTGGGAAGACTCAGAGTTAATCATTCAAATACCAACAAAACCTTTAGACAACGACCCTTTCAGCATCACCTTCAACGCAAGTGAAGTCTCACCTGAGGCATCTAGAGGGGATGTAGGAACCAAGGTTTTGTAGTGATGAGGGGAAGTGAGGCATTCAACATATCATATACTCATGTTCGCAATCTCCATTACTTAACAGTTACTTATTACGCGTCAGACTCTGTGTGCGACATTCCTTTACTTTATGTTCATTCAATTACCAATTACTTCATTGTTTGACATTGTAGCAACATATATGAATAATGCATCCAACATATTAAGCATTTCTCAACATTGCATCATAACATTAAAGATCATAAAATGCAAACACATCACAACAAACAGGTTCAACATAGTTCACCCAACTTGGGCTACGTCCACAACGACTGGATTCTTTTATTAGTCATTGATAATTCTCTTACTGCTATGCACTGTGCTACAAAATATGCAATAGTAACCTTACCCAAACCTGCCTAGTTGTTATGTTGTTGTGTGAGCTTCACTCCTCAGCCATACCTCAAGCTTCTTCCTTTGCTCAACTTGACTTAGCCACAATCTCTACCTCATCCTTTGCATATAATTCCATAACATACTCCCTAAAAACCCTTTACATATTTATACATCAAAATAGGGCCAAGCTCGTTACAAAGTGGACAAAATGTCCCCAAAATCCTAATGGTCTATAACTGTTTTCCTCATATTGTGCGCTGCTCCATCGTGCATCCTCCTATCGCATGCTTTGACTCCTTAAAGTCTGCTCTCGTCGTGTGCTCTGGTCCATTTTCTAATCTTCCTTTTATTCTTTGACTTCTTCCGATGTAGATCCCAAAACTTATTCAAAATTCCTATCAAGCAATGACACATAATAATGACTAATGACCAACTTTTAAATTACAAGGACATTATTGTGTTAAATATGCGCCTTTCATTAATAAGAAGGATATTTTTTTTTCTATTTTTATTTAATCCTCTCAAAAAACATATCCATATTTAAAAACTTATTTAATCTATCTCTTTTGAATAAGTATATACCTATTCGCAAAAACATAAGTATATAAATTCTATTGGCATAAACATAATATAATTGATATAGAAAAACTCTATACATAAATTAGGCCATGCCACATTATTGATGGCTATTTCAACTCTTTAAAAAATTAATTTATTTGGCAATGTATTAAACTTTAATGCCATGCCACCTTGTTGATTGCTATTTCAACTCTAGAACCAAATGTAATTTTTTTTGGCAATGTATTAAACTTGGTAATATAGGATTGCCAATTGATAACTTTATTTCATTTTCCTCATAGCTTTAAAACATATAAAAAGGATTATAATTTTTTTATTTCAATCTTAAAGTTTTACACAATTGATAAATTGTTTTTTTAACAACAAAAATGTTTAAAACATATAAAAGGAATTATAATTTTTTTATTTCAATCTTAAAATTTTACACAATTGATAAATTGTTTTTTTAACAACAAAAATGTTTACTGCATTGAGTAATTTGGCATTATATAAATCATGTTACATTTTTATTTATATAAATCATGTTACATTTTTATTGTACTCTTATATTTATAAACAATTATATTTTTTTTTATAATGAATTATTGATAATATAAGATTCTTGTTTTTCCATTTTTTTTATTATTTTATTTTTTTCATTTTTTTTTATAATGAATTATTGATAATATAAGATTCTTGTTTTCAGATTTTTTTTATTATTTTATTTTTTTCATTTTTAAAAATCAAAATCATTAAAATAAAAAATAATACATAATAAGACTTGGGTTACATTTCAATTAAATTCTTATTCTCACATTCTCATTATTTTAATTTTTTACGTTGTTTTTTGAGTTGAAATTGGCTTGTATAACCTTTTATTACAATAAAATGTGACTTGCTATTAAAAATTAAAATATCAATGTTTAAACCAATTATAAGCTTCCCTTATAATGTACAACATATCATTGATATATTCTTATATGTGATTCATATCAATGTTTAAACCAATTATAAGCTTTAGAAGATACGACTGACCCTGATGGATTCCCTTCCACACGTTCACGTTCAGTTTCTAGCATCCACGGAAAGGCTATCTCAAAGTGTGTCCTGCACCCGCAGAATATAAGATCTCGCGTTTGATAATGACCTATGACAAGTGAAACGTTTGGGCTCTTGTTTCAGAACCTATTATCTCTCTGTAAAAATAAGCTATGTCGATGGTTTGGAACGCAGCTGTATCAGTGATGCAAAAAGCCCAAGAACTTGAGAAGCCAGCTCTTATATTCACTCTGTTTTTGACATTCCTCCTCTTCTTTCGGGTGATGAGGAAGAAGAGAACGCAAGGAATCCCACCCGGTACCTTCGGATGGCCTTTGATTGGAGAGACATTACAATTTCTGGGATGTCAAAGAAGGGGCAGTCCCCAGGAATTCTTTGACAATCGGACACAAAAATATGGAAACGTCTTCGCCACTTCCCTTGTTGGCCACTCGACTGTCGCACTTTGCAGCCCTGAAGGCAACCGCTTCTTGTTCTCCAATGAGAATAAACTCGTAGTCATGTCATGGCCCAGCTCCTTGGCAAAACTCTTTGAATGTTCTCTGCTTAATGCCACTGGAGACGATTCAAAGAGGTTGAGGAGAATGCTGATGACGTTCCTGAGGCCGGAGGCCCTTCAGAAATTTGTGGGGCGCGCGGATTCGATCACAAAAGATCACCTGGCCGAGCACTGGATCGGTAAGAACGAAGTGACGGTTTTTCCTCTGATGAAACGCTATACTTTCTCTCTGGCTTGTGATTTGTTCGCTAGCATAAACGATCATGACGATGTAGCAAGGTTTTCGGATCATTTTATGGTGCTTCTGAAAGGATTATTGCAGATTCCCATAGATCTACCCGGAACGCGATATAACAACGCCAAACATGCAGCTAACGCCATTCGCGAACAACTTGACGGTGCTATTCATGAGAGGAAAAATGCCTTGCGGGAGGGAAAGGCTTCTACCGAGCAAGATCTGTTGTCCTTCCTGCTCTCTAATGTTGACGAGAAAGGTGAATTTCTCACAGACGACGAGATTAAGGACAACTTCCTTCTGCTTTTATTCACAGGTCACGACACTTCCAGCTCAACTTTGACAGTGCTGTTTAAGTTTTTGGCAGAGAACCCTCACTGCTACGAAGAAGTTTTCAAAGGTACTCCAAATGCCCTGAGCTTATCTCGATCTCTGTTGCAGATTCGGGCATCCAACGGGCATGGAGCAATGTCTCCATGCCCTCGATGCTCTCTATTGCAGATTTGGGCATCCAAATGGCATGGATCAATGTCTCCATGTTCTGGATGCCTTTGGGCATTCAACTGGCATGGATCAATGTCTCCATGTCCTGGATGCTTCGAATGTACAACAGAGATAAGGATACATCTCTAAATGATGTTTTTTTTTAATAATTGAAATGGATACATCTTCAAATGATGCTTTCTTTTTAATCGTTGAGATTTGTTGATAACCAATTCCTAAGAATAGATTTAGATCTTATTATTTTGTTTTGGTTGCAACTAAGTAGATTAAATTAGAATATGGATGAGATTGTATTTAATAATCAGTTTTATGTGTAAATGTATATAAATTTATGTAAGCCCCTAGACATAAAAGAGAAGAGGGAGAGTGTGAGAGATATCACAGAGCTTGCAACTCTGCTGTAATCTCCATGATCTGAATAATAAGACAACGGATACCTATACTTAAATTATCATATGTAAATTGTATTTTCCACATTTACAATTCTAACATTAATCAATGCACTAGTATATCCAAAAAATCAAATATTAACAATTGTGAGTGTGTTTTCCTGCAAAATACCTGGTTTCAGGTTTATCTTTTAGGCTGTTTGAGAAAGTAGATTATTGTAGGATTTGTGTGACAATAGGAACACAAACAATAAAATTTGTACAGAAAAGTTGTGCATCTTATCTCTCTTTTTCATTGAGGTTGGGCAACGTGTCTCATTGCCCAGGTTCATCTTATATTTTTATGGTAGTAAATTCTTATCTTATTTAGATTGGAGAGCTTACCTTTAACGTCTCTAAAATTACTTTTCTTAATCACTTTTCTGAACTAAAAAAATTCTGAATTAAAATTACTTTTCTTAATCATAAAAAAATCTCAAACATCGTTTTGATAAATGAACAGAATTTTGGAATTACTTTTCTTAATCACAAAAAATCTCAAACATCATTTTGATAAACCAACATTGAGCTTGGCCAACTGAATATCAACACATGATTTCAAAATCAAATGACAGGCATTGTATGAGAACATGTGAGGATATGCAGTTTCTTAAATTTAATCCTGTTTCTCTTTTTGTATTTTGATGTTTCCAGAGCAACTGGATATAGCAGGTTCAAAGGAGGCGGGGCAACTTCTCGAGTGGGAAGACCTTCAAAAGATGAAGTACTCGTGGAGAGCTGCTCAGGAAGCGCTGAGATTGCTGCCTCCTGTTCAAGGAGGGTTTCGCAAGGCTATCAAAGACTTTACATACAACGGATACACAGTCCCTAAAGGATGGAAGGTAATCCCCCTGCCCGAACATGAAATCCCTGTTACTGAGATTATCTCATTATTATTGCATTGGGCATGTGCAGATGTATTGGACTGTCAACTCCACCCACAGGAAGTCTGAGTATTTCAGCAATCCAGAAAATTTTGACCCATCGAGATTCGAAGGAGCGGGACCTCCTCCCTACACGTTTGTCCCATTTGGAGGTGGACCGCGAATGTGCCCAGGTATTGAGTTTGCACGAATGGAAATTCTTGTTTTTCTCCATTATGCTGTGAAGAATTTCAAGTGGACT
>ML780895.1:328135-356820 GCA_009831015.1 Picea engelmannii | reverse complement strand
AGTCCACTTGAAATTCTTCACAGCATAATGGAGAAAAACAAGAATTTCCATTCGTGCAAACTCAATACCTGGGCACATTCGCGGTCCACCTCCAAATGGGACAAACGTGTAGGGAGGAGGTCCCGCTCCTTCGAATCTCGATGGGTCAAAATTTTCTGGATTGCTGAAATACTCAGACTTCCTGTGGGTGGAGTTGACAGTCCAATACATCTGCACATGCCCAATGCAATAATAATGAGATAATCTCAGTAACAGGGATTTCATGTTCGGGCAGGGGGATTACCTTCCATCCTTTAGGGACTGTGTATCCGTTGTATGTAAAGTCTTTGATAGCCTTGCGAAACCCTCCTTGAACAGGAGGCAGCAATCTCAGCGCTTCCTGAGCAGCTCTCCACGAGTACTTCATCTTTTGAAGGTCTTCCCACTCGAGAAGTTGCCCCGCCTCCTTTGAACCTGCTATATCCAGTTGCTCTGGAAACATCAAAATACAAAAAGAGAAACAGGATTAAATTTAAGAAATTGCATATCCTCATATGTTCTCATACAATGCCTGTCATTCGATTTTGAAATCATGTGTTGATATTCAGTTGGCCTAGCTCAATGTTGGTTTATCAAAATGATGTTTGAGATTTTTTGTGATTAAGAAAAGTAATTCTAAAATTCTCTTCATTTATCAAAACGATGTTTGAGATTTTTTTATGATTAAGAAAAGTAATTTTAGTTCAGAATTTTTTTAGTTCAGAAAAGTGATTAAGAAAAGTAATTTTAGAGACGTTAAAGGTAAGCTCTCCAATCTAGATAAGATAAGAATTTACTACCCTAAAAATATAAGATGAACTTAGGCAATGAGACACGTTGCCCAACCTCAATGAAAAAGAGAGATAAGATGCACAACCTTTCTGTACAAATTTTATTGTTTGTGTTCCTATTGTCACACAAATCCTACAATAATCTACTTTTTCAAACAGCCTAAAAGATAAACCTGAAACCAGGTATTTTGCATGAAAACACACTCACAATTGTTAATATCGGATTTCTTGGACATACCAGTGCATTGATTGATTAATGTTAGAATTGCAAATGTGGAAAATATAATTTACATATGATAATCCAAGCATAGGTATCCGTTGTCTTATTATTCAGATCATGGAGATTACAGCAGACTTGCAAGCTCTGTGATATCTCTCACACCCTCCCTCTTCTCCTTTATGTCTACGAGCTTACATAAATTTATATACATTTACACATGAAACTGATTATTAAATGCAATCTCATCCATATTCTAATTTAATCTATTTAATTGCAACCAAAGCAAAATAATAAGATCTAAATCTATTCTTAGGAATTGGTTATCAACAAATCTCAACGATTAAAAAAAAGGCATCATTTGGAGATGTATCCATCTCAATTATTAAAAGGAAAACATCATTTGGAGATGTATCCTTATCTCTGTTGTACATTCGAGACATCCAGGACATGGAGACATTAATTCATGCCAGTTGAATGCCCAAATCGTACATTAGAAGCATCCAGAACATGGAAACATTGATCCATGCCAGTTGGATGCCCAAATCTGCAATAGAGAGCATGCCAATTGGATGCCCAAATCTGCAATAGAGAGCATCGAGGGCATGGAGACATTGCTCCATGCCCGTTGGATGCCCGAATCTGCAACGGAGATCGAGATAAGCTCAGGGCATTTGGAGTACCTTTGAAAACTTCTTCGTAGCAGTGAGGGTTCTCTGCCAAAAACTTAAACAGCACTGTCAAAGTTGAGCTGGAAGTGTCGTGACCTGCAATTAAAAGCAGAAGGAAGTTGTCCTTAATCTCGTCGTCTGTGAGAGATTCACCTTTCTCGTCAACATTAGAGAGCAGGAAGGACAACAGATCTTGCTCGGTAGAAGCCTTTCCCTCCCGCAAAGCATTTTTCCTCTCATGAATAGCACCGTCAAGTTGTTCGCGTATGGCGTTAGCTGCATGTTTGGCGTTGTTATATCGCGTTCCGGGTAGATCTATGGGAATCTGCAATAATCCTTTCAGAAGCACCATAAAATGATCCGAAAACCTTGCTACATCGTCATGATCGTTTATGCTAGCGAACAAATCACAAGCCAGAGAGAAAGTATAGCGTTTCATCAGAGGAAAAACCGTCACTTCGTTCTTACCGATCCAGTGCTCGGCCAGGTGATCTTTTGTGATCGAATCCGCGCGCCCCACAAATTTCTGAAGGGCCTCCGGCCTCAGGAACGTCAAGTTCTTGGGCTTTTTGCATCACTGATACAGCTGCGTTCCAAACCATTGACATAGCTTATTTTTACAGAGAGATAATAGGTTCTGAAACAAGAGCCCAAAGGTTTCACTTGTCATAGCTCATTATCAAACGCGAGATCTTATATTCTGCGGGTGCAGGACACATTTTGAGATAGCCTTTCCGTGGATGCTAGAAACTGAACGTGTGGAAAGGGATAGTCTTATCTTCTAAATTTACTTGGCTCTGACGGTACAAACAAATGTGAAGTCCCATTAGGTCGTAATCAAAACTAAACAAATTTGGTTGTTCGTGAGTGTGGGGGTATATGAGTTTACCGTATTGTATTTAGCAGTTCTGCTTTTGTGTATGGAATTTTGGTGGTGAGTATAAATATGATGGAAAATAGTGTATGGATTTTTGGTGGTGAGTATAAATATGATGTAAAATAGTATTAGTAGGTGATTGTTGTGGTGATAGGTTTTTTTTGCCAGTTTAATATGTGTGATTTTTTTAGTGTTTTATATAGAGTTGATGAGTGATATTTTAAAAAATATTAATAATAAAAAAAAATAATGTATTATTATAAATAAAATATTTCAATTTAATCTTTTATTATAATTGAAATATTTTATTTATCATAAAATATTAAATTTTTTTTTTTATTAATATTTTTTAAAATATTACTTATCAATTCCATGTAAAACACTAACAGAATCACATATCTTTTAAAAAATATTTTAATGATATGTTGTTTTTTATAAGGAAAACTTATAATTGGTTTAAACATTGATATTTTAATTTTTAATAACAGGTCACATTTTATGTTACATTTTATTGTAATAAAAGGCTATACAAACCAATTTCAACCAAAACAACTTTAAAAAAAATTAAAATTATGAAAATGGGAATTTAATTGAAATGTAACCCAAATCCCTAATGTATTCATTTTTTACTTCAATAATTTTAATTTTTTTAAATGAGAAAAACAAAATAATAAAAAAATTAGAAAAAATCTTATACTATCAATAATTTATTATCAGAAAACATATGTGATTTTAATTTTTTTAAATGAAAAAAATAAAATAATAAAAAATTTAGAAAGCAAGAATCCTATACTATCAATAACTTATTATCAGAAAACATATATAATTGTTTATAAATATACGAAGACATTAAAAATGTAACATAATTTACATAATGTCAAATTAAATAAAGACTCAATTCACTAAACATTTTTGTTATTAAAAAAAAATTATCTTAATAGTAAAACTTTAAGATTTGAAATATAAAATTTATATTATTTTTATATGTTTTAATGTTATGAGAAAATTGATTGACAATCCTATGAAATATAAAATTTATATTTTTTTTTATATGTTTTAATGTTATGAGAAAATTGATTGACAATCCTATATTACCAAGTTTAATGCATTATAAAAAAAAAACATTTTGTTTTAGAGTTGAAATAGCAATGAACAAGGTAACATGGCATGACATTAAAGTTTAATACATTGCCAAATAAATTATTTTTTTAAAGAGTTGAAATAGTAATCAACAATGTGGCATGGCCTTTATGTATAGAATTTTTCTATATAAATTATATTATGTTTATGAACATAGGTATATATTTATGTTTATGCAAATAGATATATACTTATTAAAAACAATTAGATTAAATAGGTTTTTAATTATGGATATAAAAGATTAAATAAAAATAAAATATTCTTCATTCTTTTTATTAATGAAAGGTTTATATTAAACACAATAACATCCTTGCATTTCAAAAGTTGATAGTTAGTCATTACTATGTGTCATTAACATTAATTAAGGTAATTAAACTTTCTAGTGCCACAATTAATCTCACTTGCTACCATATATCCTATCCTTTAGAGGAGCTATTTGGGGTAGCAAGTGTTATAAGTGTTATATAGCAGGCCATCATTCCATATGAATGTGATGGCCACGTCTAGCATAATTCCCTGAAACTGATGACAAGGGGTCTATCTAACATTGATGGAGAAAAGTTTGGGGTGTGTTGTAATAACACTTGCATAAGTATAACACATAACTATTGCACCATCCTTATCTTGGCCAAGTCCCTCCCATGGTAAATGCATTTCTTTTTCTTGTGGCTATGGTGTGGGGCAAAGAATAAAATTGCATTACAATAGGAATATCATTGATGTCATTCCCAATGGCTCCCTATTGAATGCCTAGTACTATAACAGTGGTATATTTAGACTGGAAATCCCAAATGCAATTATTTCCTTAACACATGTAGTTACACTATTATTTTTAGATTCCATGTTTATGTCCTCCCTGTGTAGTACTGAAAAGCTGTTGTGATTGAGTTGGTGGTATTTGCAGTAGTTGCATTGGCTGAAGAAGAAACTGTACAAAGACACACAAGATAAAAGAAAGAGGAGGGGAGGATCCCAACATACATTTCAAAAGATATTGGGATTGAGTCCATGGTGTTTTTTTTTCTTGCAGTGATTATACGAGAAAGTATACAAAGACTTGTATGATGTGAGAAAGAGGAGGGGAGGACTCCTATATAAATATTTTCACCATGGATTTGTCCTTTCAACCTCTCCTTTTCAAGTTATCAACTTCCAGAGCCTTCATGATTTTAACTGTGACTCTTCCCATGATTCCATGACATTGTTTAGATGGTTTAACTTATAGCTCCTCAAAATTTGTGTTCTTTTGAGTTTATGATATATTTTTTAAACTATTTTATTTTGATCTTATGATATATTTTTGTGTATTCAAAGTTAAAGGTTGTAACATTTCCCAACTTAAGTGAGGAACATTACTATGTGGAAATACTCATAAACAAAGAAAAATGTTCACTAATTTCTTGTAGCTTACCAGCTACGAATTACACAAAGATTTAATTATTGTCTAATACAATTAATTAAGTGCATCTACAACATGTTAAAAGAGACATGAATGCATTTTAAATAACTCAACATACCAACATATAAATCCTTATTAAACATAGAATGAATGCACAACCAATAATCTCATAAATATAACACATCAAACAGATGAAACACTTATATTTTATTCAGTGGTGCAACCAACTACTTGGGATGGATGCTCCACCTAACCATATACTCGTTGGTCCAAATATCAACATCAAGTCACCCCCAAGATGAGGCTAGAAATACATAAAAGAGGGTGGTCTCTCTCTGGTTACTCACAGCTCAAAAAATCCTGCAACCAACTAACATTCTCCTACATCTATCCTGATTTTCCACCAACTCTCTTCCTCTCGACCTGCCCAAACCAAGAAATGGTCCCCTTCACCGCTCTTAGTCCATCGATAATCTCATTCAATTATCAGGGTCTCTCTGGCACATGTAACCACATTACAAGGAGAACACCTTATGGCGGAGGTTTTTAGTGTAACAAAATTTGGAATTTTTTTCCAAAAAACCTCTACTACAACCTCCTCTATTGGCCGCAGAGGTTTTAGTGAATTTTCTATATAACTAAAATTTTTTGGGTAGGAGGAGGTTGTAGCGGAGATTTTCTTTTCGTTGTGTTTCTTGTCGAAACGCACCAGTACGGTATTAAAAGACACACATCAATATGTTAATATGATACAATGCACCGATAAAGTAATATAATAATGATGCCCCGAACTTGAATATAATAAAAAAATGCCCCAGTGCACTTATAACTATTGTGCACCGGATCCTCCTTTTTCATCATATGTAGAGAATCGATGCTCTTATAATTACTACGGACCGGTTACGAGTTCTTCTCTTATGATGCACTGGTGCACTTTAGGATTTGTTAAACATGGTGCGATCAAGTTATAGTTAGCACCAGTGTACTTTAGGATTAATATGTCTTGGTGCAATTAAGTTATAGTTAGGCTCAGTGCGATCATGTTATCTGTAGACCCGATGCGTTCAATATATAATGTGCCCCTGTGCTTCTATAATTAGTATGTACCGATATGTCGGCAACATTATTTTCAGTATGCATGAGTGCATATAATATAGTAAAGGCACTGGTACGTAAATAATATTTAGATGCCCGTGCATATAATAAACATAATGCACCATTCTAAAAAACAATTAACGCATCGGTTAATATTTCAAACATGAGCACCATACAATTTTGAAATGATAAATATTATTGTACGTTATATCGTTTACAGAACGATGCGTTTTCTCAATAGTACGTACTTGTGCGTTATTATAATTAATATGTATCGGTGTGTATGAATCAAAACACATCAATGTCTATATTATGGCACGCACTGTCTAGTGATTTCAAAATAAAACAATGCACTTATATGTATATATTTTAATTCGTTGTTTTTTACAAATTTTCAATTAATTGTTTTAAAATAAAATATTATTTTATAATAATATTGTTTTATATTTATGTTATCGCATTTTAATATAATGATTTCATTAATGCATTATCTAATCAATTAAACCTATATTATTTATATCAATGTATATCATCCACATATTATTTATTGAAACAACATTTTACAACATTCGACAATACAATGAAATAAGAAACCCATTTTATTATATATGAATAAGAGACTCATTTTCATACAAAAAGGGACAACGTAAAGTTCTAGTACAATAATCAAATTGCAACCAATTTTTAATTGTTACACTTATTGGTAACACCTCCTCATGCAATTGGGACAATATGTTGAGTACATTAAACAAATTCTCTTATTTTTAAAGACAAATATTCCAAAAAACACAACATGCAGTGACATTCAATTATATTGTTTGTCATTCACCAGTTGAACTGTTGACATTGCTCGAGCTGCGTGCATGCCTCATTTCTTCATCATTTGTAGGTGATATTGTACTTTGGTTTTTTAACATAATGTTTTCTTGATGATCAACTTGTTTTTTATGTTCTTCCCCTTCATCTTCCATCCACAAACATACAAATAAATTGTGATATATGTGTGTGTGTGTGTGTGTGTGTGTTATTGCATAAATAAAAAAACATACCTTAGTACTAAGTCTTTCATAAACAATACACATTCTTTTGAAGACATGCTTCATGAATTCTCTCAAAATCTCCTCTTATGTATGCATTCCATACTTTGTCTCCTACATGTTTAATACAACATGACAAAGCATAGTCGATATAATCAATATAAAGGTTTCTTGTTTTTTCATTAATTATAAAATAAAGAAAGTTAAACAACATAGCTATTTACATATTGTTCAATTAAACTTTCATTCTTCAACATATACTCATAACCCATACTTAACCCAATTTTTATCAATTCATGGGTCAGATTCTCTTTGTATGTTAGCACCTAGTAGAAGACATCATGGACAAGTGTAAATTAAGTATTTAAATAGAAATATCACAACAAACATGAAATCTTAAGAAAGGTTGACAACATAAATACTCACAATTTTTGCGATCAACCATTTTATTCATCGTCATCCTATCTTATGTGATGAATGGATTCTATTTTTTTTTCTTTTCTGCAACAAAAAAATTGAAAATTATTATTTCAAGCGATACTTAAATTCAATATATATAAAATAATAAAAAAATGATTACATATATTTGATGCACATTGTAGTTGGGACGACTCTTCTTGCGACAAAATTGTGTTTATTTCTTTTAACATCTTCTTCTAAACTTTTTTGGACATCCCTACTGACATGTATTTGTTTTCCCCTTGTTTGTCCTTTGGAATTTTCAAAATCTCCCTGGGAAAAAAAGTTATAATTTTTTTTTTTTAAATATATATATATATATATATATATATATATATATATATATATATATATATATATTTTAAATAAATCTCGGTGCGTATATTAAGATAATTTGTAATGGGGACTCAAGAAAATTTATATGCACCAGTGTGTCATACATACATATACGCACCGATATAGTATATTAGTGTTGTTGCGAAATTGAAAACGTTTTACAAATTTTTATATTCAACCAATACTTTGTGAATTAATAAAAGCACAACTTCCTAAGTACTATTTATTACGCATCATCGAGCACTAAAGAAATTTAAGAAATGGTGATTTCCATTTAAAATAATAAGTTTTCCATTTTAAACTCAATGGTGCACTTTGTAAACAATGTGCCCTAGTGCGTGTTTCTGTAAAATGTGCACCACCGACCATGAAAAAGGTTTTTTTAATAATATTTCAGATTGAAATAAAGCGGTGTTGTTTACAAACAAATATGCTCTGGTGTGTTTGTTGTGTACAGAGCGCACCAGTCACTGTGAAGGCATTAAAAAAAAAAAAAAACGACAGTGACATGATGGTTTATGATCCAATGCAATCAATGGTTTCATTGCAATGGACATGAAACACCCATATATAAATAACCAAACCCTGTAAAGAAATTATGCTTAAAAAATTATTCTTGTGAAATATAGAAGGATAAAACAAAAGAATAGTCAGGAAATTAGGATTCCAATACTGAAGGTAACTATTAAACCATTTTTTTCGTTTGGAAATGCATTGAAAATTGTTTGAATCAAATAGGAGAATGATCAAAATGATTAATAGAATGAAATCGTATACCTGAAATAAGACCCTGCTATCATAAAAAAGAATTAGGCTTGTGATAAATTAAGGAATGAATGAAAACTGAACTATCTCAACATAAACTCAAAGAGAAAACCTTAGTATGATTCTCCTTCTATGGCTCCTCTTGTTCCTCCCTTTCCTTTTTCCTTTAAGCAAATTAGAATTGGTTGAAGTAGTTGAACTACTTCATTAGTTAAGTTAACTAAAAACTCAACCAAATTTTTAGTTAAGGGGGAAAAGTAATAAATCATAATAAGGGTTTTAAATAAATAATAACTAGTAGGTGGGACCCCTTGTGACTCCCTTTAGTTCTTAACAACCATAACATAATTAGTTAATTAAACAAAACACCCCTCCTTGTGACTCCCATCATCACATTCATATTTGACAATTTATCTCATTGTTATTTTAAATTATTTTCAAAAATATATTACCAATATATCCAAAAATCCTGTTGTCCAAAAATCTGAAGTCAATTGTTCTCAACAATAGATAAATAAATAAAACTTAAAATCCATATTTTCCAGTCTGTGAGGCAATCTTTCCTTTGTTGTTTCTATCACCTTTTAATCTCTCTGAATTTGCCTTAGGCTGTGTGGAGCCTTTAGGCCTAATCTCGCTAATCACATGAGAGTTGTTAGCGATATTTCTTGTAAGGGGGGTTAGAATGCAAAAGGATGGGTTAAAAACCCACTTGTCCTAAGTTCGGGGTGCTAACGCGCCCATGATTAAGTGAAAATCAAGTCTGGACGGCAAGGATCGCGACACCCGGATCAACGACGCATGTGTGATTCCGGACCCCCCCCGCCTTTCTACCTTTAAGCGGAGGGGGGGGGGTCCGGAATCCGGGGCGCACCTCTTCAACGGCCCGGATCAGCGTGCCCGGATCAACGATGATAAGAGCAATTCTGGACCCCCCCTGCCCTTCTACCTTTAAGTGGAGGAGGGGGTCCGGAATCGGGGGCGTAGCTTTCCGACGGCCGAGATTTTAGCGCCCGGATCAACGGTGCTCGCGTGACCCCATCATTCCCAGTTGCTCTGTGTTTAGCCTGTGTGGGCCCTTCTCCTGTCATGTCATCTCTCAGAATCACCTATCTCCTGCTGCTGTGTGTCATCCATCCACCTCCCCTCTTTGGTCCGCGTAATCCTCCTCCCTTCTCATCGTCCACTCGTCGCTTGCCATGTGTCCCGCTCCTTTCTACGTCAGCACCTCGCCAAGGCACAAGTCCATTATCTTTCCTCTTCCCCTTTCCACCTATTGTCTTCCGCCAGGTGCCCTCCTCTGTCACCCCCCTCGCACCTCGGCACTTCCTTCACGCCCTCATGATCCGACGCCACCACTCCTGTCATGCGCCCCATCTTTCACGCTGGCCTCCACGCTCATTCGCCAAGTCAGTCAGTTATTCCAGGTGGCAGCGCAAGAGGCCCTCCACGTCCCAAAGATGCCAAGTTGGCCGGGCCATCCTCAATCCCGATGAAGCAGTTATTGGAGCGGCTGGTGGTGGTTAGACATCGCCTCCGCCATAATGGGAAAGCATGACAATGAATTAAAGGCACGTCGATTCGCCGTTGGAACTGTCAAAGAGTCAGATTGCATCTGACATAAGTCGCACGATCTCTAATAAGTTGACTGTCAGAAAGCCATACAGACGCAAAGCCTTCAATGCAGTGTCTTGATTTGACTGCGGTTGTTGTTCTGAGTATATGAAGGCGTTTTGGCCATTTTTGTATCTATCGATGGTAGAGCTAAGCTCCCGACTGTAAAAGTTTCAACAAACATTATGGTTTCCTGGTTGTGCCTCTGTGTTTGAGATTTCTTGTTTTATGACAAATAGTTCTCCCTTTTCCATCTATGTTCCATCTTATGGCAGAGAGTTCTTGATTGAATGATTCGTGTGAATTGTTGCAGTTATGTTATGATAAAGGATTTGTTGTGACATTATTGTATTCTCTGGTTTTCTGTGTTTTGAATGTAAAATGATTTTGCGTTCGAATGCTTTCTTCTCCAGTCTGTTATGAACCTAATGTTTATGATAGACCTTCACACTCTTCTCATGCAAGTCTTCCTCCTACTCACCCTTTATTGCGATTCACTGTTTGAAGTTTATCAAGACCTCACTCGTCCATGCATGCCTGGCCTAGTTTCTGAGTTGAAACGATATTGTTCAGAGTTTTCCTCCATTTGATCACCTATTTAAAACAAATCGTGACATTAAACTGATGGGTGTCAGGCTCTGCTCCTGCAAGCAATCTAGGAGTGACTTCTGACGCTAACATTTCTGGTGCCGTTGCCAGGGACGAAGTTGAATATTTTCCCCAGATTTGAACGACAAAGATCAACTGATTCTGAGGGTGCATCAGATATCAGAACTTGAAGATTGCTACTGTGCACTTGGCGACTCCATTGTAACAACTCCGCTGGGGAAGAACCTGCTCTATCAACTGTGGCTTCGAGAGGCAGACATACGAGGTCTAATCCACACTTGCCTTTAGCTACACCAGAAGCTGACACAGAAGCAGTGCACAGAAAGGGAAAGAGAGTTGCAAAAGAGGCTCCCATCGCCAAAACAGGTAATACGCCATCTCCTTCTGTGAAAACTCCATTTTCTAGTGCTCAACTTCCTAGTCGTCCTTCCCCTGAGGTTTCCCATTTTCTGAATTTCGGGAGTGTTCCTGCCGAGTTTTCTCCTCCTGGTCTGGTATCAGAAAGAGAGATCCTTGTCACTCCCTCCTCCCTAGAGGTCGTGCCTCATCACAGACCTCAATATTTTGAAGGTTTCACCACCCCTCCTTTTATTTCTACTATTGTATAGAGAGAAGCGTCTGCACACTCAAGTCCCTTGGATCTCTCTCTGTTTTCTCCATTGTCTCCTCCGAGAACCTCTGTTCCGACTTCTCCAGTCCACACTCCTTCTCCTCCGAGTTCTTCTCTACCTAATACTCCCATGGCTGGTGCTAATCCCCCTCTGAACAGAATGGATGCCATAGTTGCTGCTAGATATGCTCCTTTGATTCTACCCCATCCTCTGAACCCCCTCCCTGCTGGAGACTATTTGAAATACATGCCCAAGTTCAGCGGGGAGGGAGACGTAACTGCTGAAGAGCACCTAGCTGCTTTTTACAGTTATGCAGACAACTTGAATATTGAGAACGAAGATGTCTGGATGAGAGTCTTTGTCCAGAGCCTGGATGGAGAGCCAAGCAAATGGTTCAGAGGATTGGCCCCTGGGTCTATCGCTGGCATTGAAGCCTTGGATAACGTTTTCATGAGGCAGTGGGGAGATAGAAAAGATTTCATGTATTACATGATAGAGTTTGGGTCTCTGAGGAAAATGGAAGGAGAGTCTGTCTCGAACTTCTCCAAAGGATTTAATAAGATGTATAATAAGATCCCTGCAGAGATAAAAACCTCAGAAGCCTCTGCCCAAATTTCATATGCTGGTGCATTTGATCCTGATTTCTGCCTGCTATTAAGAGAAAGAAGAGCTACCTCCTTATCTCAAATGCAAGATTCTACCGTAGAAGTGGAATCCAACATATTGGCAGCTGACAGACTGAGGAGCAAAGCAGACGCAGACAGAAGAAAGGGAAGATCTGAAGCCTCAACTTCCAGCCCGTCATTGCCCCACCCTCACATGAATGAGCTGACCGAGATGATGAAGGTTCTGACTAAAGAGCTGGAGAGATTGAAGGTGGAAAGGAAACAAATGTATAAGGGCCCTCAGAACACCGAAAATAAAGGAGGTTTCAGGAGGCCAAATAATAATGTGGCTCCCCCGACTATACACAGAGAAAGGGGAAGAGACAGAGAAGACCAGAGAATCTAGGCCCCTTTTCAGAACCATCTGGTTGCCCACGAGGAGGAAAGAGAAACATATGAGCTGGATCCTGAAATCCACTACCTAGAAGACACTCCTCCTTTTCCTCATCTCACTCAGACTGCTTATGAAGAGTCTCTCATGGATGGTCAGCTAAATGAATTGAGCAAGGGAGACAAAGCTGGTGGCGGTCGAGGCAGGTACAACCTGAGGTCCGACAAAAGGGCAGCAACACATGATGTTCCTGAGCCATCCACTAGAACAGAGAAGCCTGTTATTGAAGTAGAAGACGCTCACAGAGGTAAGAAGGCTCAACCTCTCTCCCCCATTGTCCATAATCATGTTCCTGAAATTAGAGAAATCCCGAAGCCTATGTCTTCTTTCAATTTCGAACATGAGATTCAAAAGATCAAAATCCCTGTGCCACTCACTGAGTTAATTAAACATGGGGAATTCAAGAAGCGCTTCTCTGAGCTGTTAAAATCCGAAGCCTCATACCCTCTCACAGATTCCATAAACCTCCAAGATGAAAGGCCTGTAGTTGTCCTAGGTCCCATGGTAGAAGACAGAGATGATTCATCCCCTCCCTTCTACACATCCTTGAACATACATGACAAAGTGCTGCATAATTGCCTTATAGATTCAGGGGCCTCTCACAACCTCATGCCCAAAACCATCATGGAAGAATTAGGACTGGAAGTCACCCGAGCTTATCATGACCTCTATTCTTTTGACTCCAGGAGGGTTCAGTGTTTGGGAGTCATCAAGGACCTGGTGGTTTCCCTGTTTCAGCTGCCCATGAAGAGTATGGTCATGGATATTGTGGTAGTTGATGTTCACCCCAAGTTTGGCATGTTGTTGTCAAGGTCTTGGATTAAGAGACTTGGAGGGACGTTACAGATGGATCTCACATATGCCACCATTCCAGTCTTTGGAGGGGAACATAGGAGACTGTACAGAGAAGCCCAACTGGCCTACATAATCAGTGATGAAGCCAACCGTACCAATCATCCCATCTATGCCTTAGACACTGATTTAGGCTCCAGTCTACTACAACTCACCCACACCCCTGAGGCCCCTTTACAGATCAGAAAGTAGCCCATTCTTAATCGGGAGACACCCCCTCCAACCACCTTTGTTTGGAAGATGTTCTTTGATGGATCTTCCTCCAGTATGGGTGCAGGTGCCGGAGTGATATTCATATCACCCTGTTGAGAGACCATATCTCTGTCATATAAGCTGGAATTCGAAGTCACCAACAACGTGGCAGAGTATGAAGCTCTGGTTCTGGGATTAAGAGCTGCAAAGGAAATGAAAATTAAAGAGATGACTGTGTTTGGAGATGCAGAGTTGATCGTCCAGCAGGGCAAAAACGTTTATCAGGCTAAGAATCCTCGGCTCAGGAATTACAGGAACGAGGTATGGGACCTGGTTGATAATTCCTTCCTGGCTTTTAACATTTCCTACATTCCTAGGGAGGAAAATGCTTCAACCGACTTTTTAGCTTTCACAGCTAGTGTGCTCGAAGTTCCCACGCTGCCCACTGTCGGGTCCAATGTTGAAATAAAGTACAGACCTTCTATACCAGACAATGTCAAATACTGGAAGGTGTTTGAAGATGATCAAGAAATTGAGAAATTCCTCCAGTCCATCGATGAATTTTCCACAATGCACATAGATGAGAACCCTGAAGAGGAAGATGACCATCACCCCAGGGAATTTGTGAATAAAATTGATGATCACCAGATCATTCAGCTACCGAGCAATCACATTTCGAAAGGAATGATCCCGATAGAAAGATTGTTTGATGGGAATGATGTGGCAGTGAAGGGTAAAGTTTCAGCTGATAATGATGACACAGCTGAATGCAACATAGGCACACTTGAGGAGCCTAAATTGGTCAAGCTGTCAAGGAGTTTGACTGAGGAGTAGAGAGCCGGATATACTAAGTTGCTGAAGGAGTTTGCTGATGTGTTTTCATGGACCTACGAAGACCTCAAGACATATGACACATTAGTCATTGAGCACAAAATCCCACTGAAAGAGGAGGCTAAGCCGTTCAAGCAGAAGCTGAGACAAATAAATCCCATGTTGCTACCTGTCATGGAGAAAGAGGTAAAGAAGTTGCTGGATGCCCAGATCATTGTCCCCTTGAGATATTCTGAGTGGGTGGCCAATTTGGTTCCGGTGAGAAAGAAAAGTGGGGAAATCAGACTCTGCGTTGATTTCAGGAACCTGAATAGGAGCTCCAGGAAGGACAATTACCCCCTGCCCAACATGGAACTGATACTTCAGAGGGTAACTGGTGCATTTAGAATATCCATGATTGATGGTTTCTCTGGATACAATCAGATATCAGTCATGCCTGAGGACAGAGAAAAAACATCCTTCACCACTCCTTGGGGCACATTCATGTATGCCAAAATGCCTTTTGGGCCGATGAACGCGGGAGCAACATTTTAGCGAGCCATGGACATAGCCTTCATCGGGGAAAAGGACCAGTTTGTGGTGATATATCTGGACGACATCACAGTCTTCTCCAAGACTGATAAAGAGCATTGCTGCCACTTAAAAAGAGTTTTCCTGAAGTGTCGGAGGTATGGCCTATCTTTAAACCCCAAGAAATCACTGTTTTCTATGAAGGAGGGAAAGTTGTTAGGTCACATAGTGTCAGCAGAAGGAGTAAGGATTGACCCAAGCAGGGTGGAAGCGATTCAGGCCTTGTCACTCCCCCGGTCTAAGAAGGAAGTTCAGGCATTTTTGGGGAAGGTTAACTTTCTGAGGAGATTCGTCTCGAACTTTTCTGAGTTGGTGAAACACATCAAAGCCATGCTCAGGAAGGGCCATGAAGTGAAATGGACAGCTGAATCCAGGGAATCTTTTGCCCAAATAAAGAAAGCATTGACCGAGGCACCTGTGCTAATCAGTCCCGATTATTCTAAAGATTTCCTGATTTTCTCATTTGCTTCTGATGACTCAGTAGCAGCAGTCTTGTTGCAAAAAAACAATCAAGGACGAGAGCAACCTATTGCTTTCTATAGCAAGGCGTTGAGAGATGATGAACTCAGGTATGAGATCATGGAGAAACAGGCCTATGCATTGGTGAAATCTCTCAAAGATTTCAGGATCTATGTTTTGCACTCAAAGATCACTGCATATGTCCCTTAAACCTCTGTGAAGGACATTCTTATATAGCCTAACATAGATGGGAGAAGAGGTAAATAGATTGCCAAAATCCTGGAATTTGACCTAGAGATTAAGCCCACCAAGTTGATAAAGGGGCAAGGTTTGGCCAAGTTGCTGGCTGAATCCAATTGCAAGGCTTTAGGAATTAACTTCATCAATGAGAAAGCTGAGTCATCCGACAGTAATTCTTAGATCATCATACCTATATCACCATGTCCCTGGTACAAGGATATCTTGTACTTTCTGCAAGAATTAAAGCCCCCTGATGGATTGGGAAAGAGTAGGGCCAGAGATTTAAAGCTCAAATTGGTCAGGTATTGTCTCATTGACCGAGCCTTGTATTGGAGAGACCCTCTGGGAATACTGTTAAGATGTTTGGACTCGCTGCAAGCCTAGAAGGTGATGTTCGATTTCCATAACAGCCTCTGTGGAGGTCATCATTTTTGGAAGACCACAACCCACAAAATCCTCCGGGCTGGGTATTACTGGCCTACTTTGTTTACTGATGTCTGCAGGGAAGTCAGGGCTTGCATCAAATGCCAGAAGTTCTCAGGTAAGCAACAACTCAAATCTCTGCCATTAAAACCTGTAGTAGTTTCGGCACCCTTTCAGCAGTGGGGATTGGATTTCATCGGAGAGATTCATCCTCCCTCAAGTGGCCAGCACAGATGGATCCTCACTGCAACCGATTATTTCACCAAGTGGATAGAGATTGTTCCCACCAGAAGCACTTCTCACAAAGTAATCATCAGTCTCTTAGAAGACATCATAGCCAGATTTCGCTGCCCCAGCAGGATTGTCACTGACAATGCTGCCCCTTTCAGGTCTGAGCCTTTGGTCAAGTTCTGTGAACAATTTGGGATTTCACTGGTTCACTCTACTCCATACTATCCTCAAGGGAACGGACTAGCAGAGTCTTCCAATAAAATCCTAATCAAGCTCATCAAAAAGCTACTGGAGGACAATTAGAGGGTCTGGGACTCAAAGCTCAAATTCGTCCTTTAGGCTGATCGGGTAACAACAAAAAAATCCTTGGGTCTCTCACCTTTTCCCCACTCAACTTGCCTTACTTGTGGTGAATTTCCTTCAGGATTTTGAAGGAGAACCAAACCATGTGGTCAGGAGGATTCATCAAATGGTGGAGGTGCAGCAGATCAGAGAACAGGTCCTGGACAAGGCTTTTAGTCGTCAGCAGAAGATCAAACAGGCTTTTGACAGAAAGAACAAAAAGAAGGAATTCAAGCAAGGTGACCTGGTACTCAAGTGGGACGCACTCAGGCAGGACAAGGGAAAACATAGTAAATTTGATTCCCTCTGGTTGGGGCCTTTCAAGATCCTTGAAGTATTTGCAAACAACACATACAACTTGCAGGATCTGGAAGGCGAAGAAGTTTTTAATGGCCAAGTGAATGGGCATTTCTTGAAAAAGTGTTTTCTGTGAGCCGCAGTCGGCTCTTTTATTTTTGTAAATATTGTTTTTGTTTTATTTTCAGTTTAATAAATAACTCCATAGCCCAATAGCAAGGCACTGAATCTGCAAAATGTTCTTAGAGCATCACAGGGATGACTCTATCCCCCATGGAGCCGATGTTAGCGATATTTCTTGTAAGGGGGGTTAGAATGCAAAAGGATGGGTTAAAAACCCACTTGTCCTAAGTTCGGGGTGCTAACACGCCCATGATTAAGTGAAAATCAAGTCTGGATGACAAGGATCGCGGCGCCCGGATCAACGACGCAGGTGTGATTCCGGACCCCCCCCACCTTTCTACCTTTAAGCGGAGGGGGGGGTCCAGAATCCGGGGTGCACCTCTTCAATGGCCCGGATCAGCGCGCCTGGATCAATGGCGATAAGAGCAATTCCAGACCCCCCTGCCCTTCTACCTTTAAGCGGAGGGGGGGGGGTCCGGAATCGAGGGCGCAGCTTTTCGATGACCGAGATTTTAGAGCCCGGATCAACGGCGCTCTTGTGACCCCATCATTCCCAACTGCTCTGTGTTTAGCCTGCGTGGGCCCTTCTCCCGTCATGTCATCTCTCAGAATCACCTATCTCCTGTTGCTGTGTGTCATCCATCCACCTCCCCTCTTTGGTCCGCGTAATCCTCCTCCCTTCTCATCGTCCACTCGTCGCTTGCCATGTGTCCCGCTCCTTTCCACGTCAGCACCTCGCCAAGGCACAAGTCCATTATCTTTCCTCTTCCCCTTTCCACCTATTGTCTTCCGCCAGGTGCCCTCCTCTATCTCCCCCCTCGCACCTCGGCACTTCCTTCATGCCCTCATGATCCGACGCCACCACTCCTGTCATGCGCCCCATCTTTCGCGCTGGCCTCCATGCTCATTCGCCAAGTCAATCAGTTATTCCAGGTGGTAGCGCAAGAGGCCCTCCACGTCCCAAAGATGCCAAGTTGGCCGGGCCATCCTCAATCCCGATGAAGCAGTTATTGGAGCGGTTGGTGGTGGTTAGACATCGTCTCCGCCATAATGGTAAAGCACGACAATGAATTAAAGGCACGTCGATTTGCCGTTGGAACTGTCAAAGAGTCAAATTGCGTCTGACATAAGTCGCACGATCTCTCAGAAGTTGACTGTCAGAAAGCCATGCAGACACAAAGCCTTCAATGCAGTGTCTTGATTTCACTGCGGTTGTTGTTCTGAGTATATGAAGGCGTTTTCGCCATTTTTGTATCTATCGATGGTAGAGCTAAGCTCCTGACTGTAAAAGTTTCAGCAAACATTCTGGTTTCCTGGTTGTGCCTCTGTGTTTGAGATTTCTTGTTTTATGACAAACAGTTCTCCCTTTTCCATCTATGTTCCATCTTATGCCAGAGAGTTCATGATCGAATGATTCGCGTGAATTGTTGCAGTTATGTTATGATAAAGGATTTGTTGTGACATTATTGTATTCTCTAGTTTTCTGTGTTTTGAATGTAAAAGGATTTTGCGTTCGAATGATTTCTTCTCCAATCTGTTACGAACCTGATGTTTATGATAGACCTTCGCACTCTTCTCATGCAAGTCTTCCTCCTACTCACCCTTTATTGCGATTCATTGTTTGAAGTTTATCAAGACCTCACTCATCCATGCATGCCAGGCCTAGTTTCTGAGTTGAAACGATATTGTTCAGAGTTTTCCTCCATTTGATCACCTATTTAAAACAAATCGCGACATTAAACTGATGGGTGTCAGGCTCTGCTCCTGCAAGCAATCCAGGAGTGACTTCTGACGCTAACAAGAGCAATCATCCCTCAATTGCATGCGGGAGGACACCAATTTATCATAATCATTTGAAGGCGAGGAAGGGGAAGTAGTGGTTTTCCCTTTGTTAGGGGCATGGTGGGCCTCGATTTTCAACCTTTTTCTTGAAAAGCTCATTCCTGTATGCATAATTGATTAGAAAATAGTTCTTTTATCATCCATACATGACAACTCTTTAAAAATATGAAACAAATTTTGGCTTAGCAACATATCAGGCTCATGCAATCCAATCCATAAAAATTTCTTAACTATTGTCAATGAGTAGGGGGTGAACAAAGGTTTTGGGATATGCGAGGGGTTTGTATTGAGCGAAAAATGTCAAAATGAGGGGGCAAAGATTCATGGTTACTGCTCACAGACAACAACAATCAGCTGTAATGTAACCCAAAGAATATGTCACTGTAATCCATCCAAGATACTGGGACTTCAAACTGTTATCATACAAAATTCCTCTTAACTGTTATTAAATTTTAGGAACATGGAGTGGAAAATGAATATGGGAAGGCGGGGGGATTGTAATTAGAGAAAAGTGAGATAATGGTAGGGAAGAGAGCGGGTATTGTTCATAAAATTAATTAAGTAATCCATAACCATTCTATATTAAACATAAAAGATCCAACACCAACCAATAATCATTGTGCTTAATTAAACAACCATTGTCTATAACTCAATCAATTATGTGTATTACTTACTCATTGTTCACAATTAAATCATTAACACAATATCATCAAAACAAGACAATATGCTTTCCACAACAACCTGTAGGAGTTTTGTTTATTCCCAATTGTCCCAGTTAATATTTAAAACAATTTCTAAATGAACACACAGTCACTTGTTCCAGTCTGTTCCATCAAAACATCAACCATTGTCCATGAACTATCTCTTCAAATCAAACACAGACACAAAAATCACACCCAATTTCATTTAATAATTAAATTTTATTGAGATCATATTGTTGCGGAACCTGTGCCTAATCTCTGCTACGATGCTTGATACTCATCGACATACATAGTGGACAGTCAAACACAATCATCAATATTTTAATTTGCAAAAATATTGACTTGCCATTTAAACACATAGTAGCAACAATCACCATTTCAACTCATACAACGCTCTGGGATACACATACCATTCAAAAAAGAGCTTTCCCATGACTGTACAGGTCTAATATTTTCAAATCTAAACATCAACGATCCTGAGCTATAAATTCAATACAAGGAGTCAACAACAATGTGCCCATTCCCATTTCTCAAATTGATCATAATGCAACAAACCGTATTTTCTAAAAACCCGTGACCATCTTTGATGGTGCAATCAAATAATATCCAAAGCATATACAGTGGATAGACACGCCACAACTATCACAATTGCAATACTCCCATTTGGGAATTTAAAACACACAGTCACAACAACCATCAACTCAACCTAACATGTTGTAGGAAGGCTACACATACCAGTGCATTACAAACGAAGCATCATTGTGATTTAATCAATTATAAACTAATGTTGGGTTGACAATTCAATAATTACAATGTAAGAGACTGTTAGCGATATTTCTTGCAAGGGGGGCTAGAACGCAGAAAATGGGTTAAAAACCCACTTGTCCAAGGTTTCGGATGATAATGCTCCCAATATAAGTCACGAGCAAGTCCGAGCGGTCCAGATTGGCACGCCTAGATCAACGACGCATATTGGATTCCGGACCCCCCTTTCCTTTCTACCTTTAAGCGGGGGGGGGGTGTCCGGAATCGGGGGCGCACCTCTCCGACGGCTTAGATTAGCGCGCCCAGATCAACGACGATGGAAGCAATTTCAGACCCCTCCCGCCTTTCTACCTTTAAGCGGAGGGGGGGGGGTCCAGAATCGTGGATGCAGTTTTCCGACGGCCACGATCGAGGAGCCTGAATCAACGGCTCAGGCGTGGCCCTGACCTTCTCAGCTACCTTGTCTTTAACCCGTGTGGGCCATATTTTTGTCATGAAATCTCCCTGCCCGCCTTTCCCTTGCCGCCATGTGTCACCGGTCATCTCTCTCTCATGCCTCCATATGGCCTTTCCCTCGTCGCATCACTCATTTACCACCCGCCATGTATTCCTTTCCCTCCATGTCAGCCTCCCACTACGTTAAGATTGCCACATTTATCTTCCCATCGCCTCTGAACGCCTCTCATCGTTCTTGCTCCGTCCTTGCGGTTGGGGTCCCGTCATTCCGTAGCCTTACCCCACTTCCCGTGTTGGTCTCCATACCCGTCCCTCAAGCTATTCAGTTATTCTAGGTGGCAACGTGAGGGGTCTTCCATATCTCGAAGCGCTGAGTTGGCCGGGCCATTCTCAATCCCAAGAAGCAGTTATTGAAGCGGTTAGTGGTGGTTAGACATCGTCTCCGCCATAATGGGAAAGTCCTGCATAGGATTAAAGGCACGTCGATTCGCCGAATAAACTGTCAGAAGATCGATCACGTCTGCCATAAGTTGCATGGTTATTCAAAGATTGCGGCTGCAGAGTGTCAGAAGCCATGTAGACGCAAAGACTTCAATGCAGTATCTTGGTTCTGCTGCTGTTGTTATTTTGAGTATATGTAGGCAGTTTTGCCATTTTTGTATCTATCGATGGTAGAGCTAAGCTCCCGACTGTAAAGTTTCAGTGAACATTCTGGTTTCTTGGTTATGCCTCTGGGTTTGAGACTTCTTGGTTTATAACAAACAGTTCTCCTTTTTCCATCTTTGTTTCATCTTATGCTAGAGAGTCCATAGTCGAAAGATTCGCGTGGACTTAACAATCTTGTTATGATAAAGGATTTGTTGTGACACTGTTGTGCCCTCTGGTGTTATGTGTTTGAATATAAGAGGATCTTGTGTTTGAATGCTTTCTTCTTCAGTCGGTTGTGAACCTGACATTTATGACGGACCCTTGCACTCTTCTCATGAATTTTCCCCCCTACTCACCCTTTATTGCAACTCACTGTTTGAAGTTTATCAAGACCTCACTCGTTCATGCATGCCTGGCCTGGTTTCTGAGTTGAGACTACTGTTTTGAGTTCGCCTCCATTCGATCACCCCCCTTTTCAAACAAATCATGACATTAAACTGATGGGCGTTGGGCTTTGCTCCTGCTAGCAGTCCAGGAGTGACTTCCGGCTCCAACATTTCTGGCGCCGTTGCCGGGGACGAAGTTGAATATTTTCCCCGGGATTGAACGACAAAGATCAACTGATTCTGAAGGTGCATCAGATATCAGAATTTGAAGATTTCTACTGTGCACCTGGCGACTCCACTGTGACGACTCCGCTGGGAAGAACCTGCTCTATCAACTGTGGCTTCGAGAGGCAGACATACGAGGTCTAATCCACACTTGCCTTTAGCCACACCAGAAGCTGACATGGAAGCAGTGCGTAGAAAGGGAAAGAGAGATGCAAAAGAAGTTTACGTCACTGAAAAAGGTAATACACCCTCCCCTTCTGTGAGAACTCCATTTTTAGATTCTCAGCTTCCTAGTCGTCCTTCCTCTGAAGTTTCCCGTTTTCTCAATTTCAGGAGTGTTCCTGCTGAGTTTTCTCCTCCTGGTTTGGTATCAGAGAGAGAAAGCCTTGTCACTCCCCCCTCCCTGGAGGTCTTGCCTCATCACAGACCTCAGCCTTCTGAAGGTTTCACCACCCCTCCTTTCATCGTTACTTCTGCACAAAGAGAAGCTTTCTCTTTGTCTCCTCCGTTGTCTCCTCCGAAGATATCTGTTCCGACGTCCCCCGTTCGTACTCCTTCACAACCTAGTTCTCCTCTACCTAATATCCCTATGGCTGGGGCTAATCCCCCTCCGAATAGAATGGATGCTATAGTTTTTGCCAGATATGATCCTTTGGTTCTACCTCATCCTCTGAACCCCCTCCCTGCTGGAGACTATTTGAAATACATGCCCAAGTTTAGTGGGGAGGGAGACATAACTGCTGAAGAGCACCTAGCTGCCTTTTACAGCTATGCCGATAACTTGAATATCGAGAGTGAAGATGTCTGGATGAGGGTCTTTGTCCAGAGCCTAGATGGAGAAGTGAGGAAGTGGTTCCGAGGCCTGGCCCCTGGGTCTATTGCTGGCATTGAAGCCTTGGATGACGTTTTCCTGAGGCAGTGGGGAGACAGAAAACATTATATGTATTACATGACAGAGTTTGGGTCTCTGAGGAAGATGGAAGGAGAGTCTGTCTCAGACTTATACAAAAGGTTTAATAAGATGTACAACAAGATCCCTGCAGAGATTAAACCCTCAGAAGCCTCTGCTCAAATCTCCTATGCTAGTGCATTTGACCCTGATTTCTGTCTCGTGCTGAGAGAAAGAAGAGCCACCTCTTTAGCTTAGATGCAAGATGCATCTATAGAAGTGGAATCCAACATATTGGCAGCTGACAGACTGAGGAACCAGGCCGACACAGACATAAGAAAGGAAAAGTCGGAAGCCTCAACTTCCGGCCCATCATTGCCCCACTCTCAAGTAAATGAGCTGACCCGAGCTATGAACCTCCTTAAAGAAGAGGTGGAAAGATTGAAGGTGGAGAGGAGACAAATGTACAAGGGCCCTCAGAACACCGAGAATAAAGGAGGTTTCAGAAGGCCAAATAATTTCGCTCCTCCAACTATGCACAGAGAAAAAGAAAGAGACAGAGATGACCAAAGAGTTCAGGCTCCCTTCCAGAACAATTTTGTGTCTGATGAAGAACAAGAGGAAGCAGACGATCCTAAGCCAAAAATTCACAGTGTAGAGGTCACTCCCCCTTTCCCCCATCTGACCCAATCGGCATATGAAGAGTCTCTCATAAATAGTCAGCTGAATGAATTGAGTAAAGGAGACAAAGCTGGTGGCGGTCGAGGCAGGTACATCTTGAGGTCTGACAAAAGAGCAGCAGTACCTGATGTTCCTGAGTCATCCACTAGAGCAGAGAGGCCTGCTAATGAGATAGAAGATGCTTACAAAGGTAAGAAGGCCCAACCCCTCTCTCCTATTGTCCAAAATCATGTTCCTGAAATTAGAGAAATGCCAAAGCCTATGTCTTCTTTCAATTTCGAACATGAAATCCAAAAAATCAGAATTCCTGTACCACTCACTGAGTTAATTAAACATGGAGAATTCAAAAAATGCTTCTCTGAGTTGTTAAAGTCCGAAGCCTCATACCCTTTCACAGACTCCATAAACCTCCAAGATGAAAGGCCTGCAGTTGTCCTAGGTCCCATGGTAGAAGACATAGATGATTCATCCCCTCCCTTCTACACATCCCTGGACATACATGACAAAGTACTGCATAATTGCCTTATGGACTCAGGGGCCTCCCACAACCTCATGCCCAAGGCCGTCATGGAAGAAATAGGATTGGAAGTCACCCGAGCCTATCATGACCTCTACTCTTTTGACTCCAGGAGGGTGCAGTGTTTGGGAGTCATCAAGGACCTAGTAGTTTCCCTGTTTCAGCTACCCATGAAGAGCATGGTCATGGATATTGTGGTAGTTGATGTTCCCCCTAAGTTTGGCATGCTGTTGTCAATATCCTGGATCAAGAGACTAGGGGGAACCTTGCAGATGGACCTCACATATGCCACCATTCCAGTCTTTGGGGGGGGACATAGGAGATTATACAGAGAAGCCCAGCTAGCCTACATTGTCAGTGACGAAGCCAACCCTACTAATCATCCCATCTATGATTTGGATACTGATTTAGGCTCCAGCTTACTACAGCTCACCAACACCCCTGAGGCCCCTTTACAGATCAAAAAGCAACCCATTCTTAGTCAGGAGACCTCCCCTCCAACCACCTCTATTTGGAAGATGTTCTTTGATGGGGCTTCCTCCAGTATGGGTGCAGGTGCTAGAGTAATATTCATATCACCCTGTCAACAGACCATATCTCTGTCATACAAGTTAGAATTTGAAGTCACCAACAATGTGGCAAAATATGAAGCTCTAGTTCTGGGATTAAGAGATGCCAAAGAAATGGAAATCAAGGAGATGACCGTGTTTGGAGATGCAGAACTGATTGTCCAGCAAGTCAAAAATGTTTATCAGACTAAGCATCCTCGACTCAGGAGTTACAGGAACGAGGTATGGGACCTGGTTGATAATTCCTTCCTGGCTTTTAATATTTCCTACATTCCAAGGGAGGAAAATACCTCAGCCGATTTTCTATCTTTCACAGCTAGTGTGCTCGAAATTCCCACACAGCCCACTGCCAGGTTTGATGTTGAAATAAAATACAGACCTTCTATACCAGACAACGTCAAATACTGGAAGGTGTTTGAGGATGATTAGGAGATTGAAAAATTCCTCCAGTCCATTGATGACTTTTCCACCATGTGCATAGATGAGAATCCTGAAGAGGAAGAGGACCATCACCCTGGGGAATTTGTGAATAAAATAGCTGATCACCGGATCATTCAGCTACCCAGCAACCACATACCGAGAGGACTAATCCCATTAGAAAGGTTGTTTGATGGGAACGATGTGGCAGTAAAGGGTAAAGTTTCAGGTGATGATGATGACACAACTGAATGCAACATAGGCACACCTGAGGAGCCAAAATTGGTCAAGCTGTCAAAGAGTTTGACTGGGGAGCAGAGGGCCGAGTATACTAAGTTGCTGAGGAAGTTTGCTGATGTGTTTGCATGGACCTACGAAGACCTCAAAACGTATGATACATCAGTCATCGAGCACAAGATCCCGCTGAAAGAGGATGCTAAGCCATTTAAGCAGAAGCTGAGATAGATAAACCCCATGCTGCTACCTATCATGGAGAAGGAAGTGAAGAAGCTGCTGGATGCCCAGATCATTGTCCCCTTGAGATACTCTGAATGGGTGGCAAATTTGGTTCCGGTGAGAAAGAAAAGTGGAGAAATCAGACTCTGTGTCGATTTCAGGAACCTGAACAGAAGCTCCATGAGGACAATTATCCCCTGCCTAACATGGAACACATTCTTCAGAGGGTAACTGGTGCATCAAGGATATCCATGATTGATGGTTTCTCTGGATACAATCAGATATCAGTCATGCCTAAGGACAGAGAGAAAACAACATTCACCACTCCTTGGGGCACATTCATGTATGCCAAAATTCCCTTTGGGTTGATGAATGCAGGAGCAACGTTTCAACAAGCCATGGACATAGCCTTCATTGGGGAGAAGGACCAGTTTGTGGTGATATATTTGGATGACATCACAGTCTTCTCCAAGACTGACAGAGAGCATTGCTGCCACTTGAAGAGGGTTTTCCTAAAGTGTGGAAGGTATGGCCTATCTTTAAACCCTAAGAAATCATTGTTTGATATGAAAGAGGGGAAACTGTTAGGTCATATAGTGTCAGCAGAAGGAGTAAGAATTGACCCCAGCAGGGTGGAGGCGATTCAGGCCTTGTCTCTCCCTCGGTCTAAGAAGGAAGTTCAGGCATTTCTGGGGAAGATAAAATTTCTGAGGAGATTCGTCTCAAATTTTGCTGAGCTGGTGAAACACATCACAGTCATGCTCAGGAAGGGCCATGAAATAAAATGGACTGCTAAACCCAGGGAATCTTTTACGCAGATAAAGAAAGCATTGACTGAAGCACCTGTGCTAATCAGTCCTGATTATTCTAAAGATTTCCTAATTTTCTCATTTGCTTCCGACGACTCAGTAGCAGTAGTCTTATTGCAGAGAAACGATCAAGGGCGAGAACAACCCATTGCCTTCTTCAGCAGGGCATTGAGGGATGCTGAACTCAGATATGAGATCATGGAAAATTAGGCCTATGCATTGGTGAAAGCCCTCAAAGCCTTCATGATCTATGTTTTTCACTCCAGGGTCACTGCATATGTCCCTTCACCCTCTATGAAGGGCATTCTTATACAACCTAACATAGACGGCAGAAGGGGTAAATGGATAGACAAGATCCTGGAGTTTGACCTGGAGATTAAGCCTACCAAGTTAATAAGGGGGCAAGGTTTGGCCAGGTTGCTGGCTGAATCCAATTTCAAAACTCTGGGGATTAACTGCATCAATGAACAAGCTGAGTCATCCAACAGTAATTCACGGATCACCATACCACTAGCAGAATGTCCCTGGTACAGGGATATCGTGTACTTTCTGCAGGAATTGAAGCCCCCTGACGGATTGGGAAAGAGTAGAGCCAGAGCTTTGAAGCTCAAAGCGGTAAAATATTGCCTCATTGACCGAGCCTTGTACTGGAGAGACCCTTTGGGGATACTATTAAGATGTTTGGACGCACTGCAAGCCCAGAAGGTAATGTTTGATTTTCATAGCAGTCTTTGTGGAGGTCATCATTTTTGGAAGACCACAGCCCACAAAATCCTCCGGGCTGGGTATTACTGGCCTACATTGTTTACTGATGTCTGCAGAGAAGTCAGGGCTTGCATTAAATGCCAGAAGTTCTCAGGTAAACAACAACTCAAGTCTCTGCCATTAAAACCTGTAGTAGCTTCGACACCTTTTCAACAGTGGGGATTGGATTTCATTGGAGAAATTCATCCTCCCTCAAGCGTCCAGCACAGATGGATCCTCACTGCGACTGATTATTTCACTAAATGGATAGAGGCTGTCCCCACCAGAAGAACTTCTCACAAAGTAATCATCGGCTTCTTGGAGGACATCATAGCCAGATTTGGTTGTCCCAGCAAAATTGTCACTGACAATGCTTCCCCATTCCGGTCTGAGCCTCTGGTCAAGTTTTGTGAACAATTTGGGATTTCACTGATTCATTCCACTCCCTACTACCCTCATGGAAACGGACTGGTAGAGTCCTCCAATAAAAGCCTAATCAAGCTCATCAAAAAATTGCTAGAGGACAATCAGAAGGCCTGGGACTCAAAGCTCAAATTTGCTCTCTGGGCTGATCGGGTGACGACAAAGAAATCCCTGGGACTCTCACCCTTCCAACTGGTTTATGGAATAGAGGCCTTTTCCCCACTCATCTTGCCTTATCTGTAGCCAATCTCCTCCAGGACTATGAGGGAGAGCCCAACCATGTGCTCAGAAGAATTCATCATATGGTGGAGGTGCAACAGATCAGAGAACAGGTCCTGGACAGAGCTTACAATCATCAGCAGAAGATCAAGCGGGCTTTTGACATGAAGAGAAAAAAGAAGGAATTTGAACAGGGCGATCTGGTACTCAAGTGGGATGCACCCAGGCAGGAAAAGGGCAAACACAGTAAATTTGATGCCCTTTGGTTTGGGCCTTTCAAGATCCTCGAAGTGTTTTCAAACAACACTTACAGGTTGCAGGATCTGGAAGGCAATGAAGTGTTCAGTGGCCCAGTCAATGGGCTTTTCTTAAAAAAATGTTTTCTGTGAGCCCCAGTCGACTCATTTTGTTTTGTTTTGTAAATATTATTTTTGTATTGTTTTTCGGACTAATAAATGACTCCATAGCCCAACAACAAAGGCACTAAGTCTGTAAAAGAGTTCTTAGAGCATCACAGGGACGACTCTATCCCCCATGGAGCCAAATGTTAGCGATATTTCTTGCAAGGGGGGCTAGAATGCAGAAAATGGGTTAAAAACCCACTTGTCCAAGGTTTCGGATGATAATGCTCCCAATATAAGTCACAAGCAAGTCCGAGCGGTCCAGATTGGCATGCCTAGATC